>JABXNX010001054.1:0-13813 GCA_014843695.1 Archivesica marissinica
TATATATTTATTTTATGCTAATTGATGAAATACAGTGTTCTATCAGTGATATATAATCCATATCACTCACTGCATATCACTCACTGTATTTTGCCGGACTACTTTTTTATTATCTCCCTTCCCAATACACTATTCTTCACCGTTGTCACACGTGTCATTTAATGTTCACCGTTTACCTGGCTTCAATGACACTATTTACCTGTATTATTGTTTTTGTTATGAAACAAATCAAAAGCGAAATACAACTGACAATGTCTCGAATTTTGTCACTGCAAATTGTAACAATAAATCCAATAAATAGTGTCATGTATTTTTCCTCGATTCAATTTTAAATTCAAGATGGCGGCAGATTTGTGTATCGATCACGACGTATATTCGTCAATGTATTCATCCGCGCAAAAACACGGCGGCCAGCTATTTTAATGTCTTCATTTTGTGTTTGCTTTTCACCAATTAGCCTAAAATAAAAAGAAAATTTGTTTGTTTTGAGTGAATATGGAATATATCTCACCTCGAAGTGAGAACATTTTCATATTTTACTCGCGCTACGCGCTCGTGAAAATATTTGAAATGTTCTCACTTCTCAGTAAGATATATTCCATATTCACTCAAAACAAACAAATACCCTCTATATATTATATTGTCCTCTCTATATCCTAATTGTGTTGATAACAAGCTTACATACAATACATTAGCTGGATGATTTAATTTTCCCATGTGTCTGCCTCCGTGGCCGAGTGGTTACGGTAGCTGACTTGCATACCACTGTAACCTATCATCACTGAGCCCCGCTCAGGCCATGTCTCATTTATATGAACAAGTTGGCAATTTCTTACGGAGGTTGGTGCACCCAAGTACTGGTTAACCGCTGGAGCCTGCCCAGGAAAGGTGTTCTTAAGTAAACTGCCCGCCGGCGTAAAACCCGAAATATAACATAACATAATAACATAACATGTTTTCCGTGACAAAGGCGTTCAAGCCGAAATTAAGGAATAGAGAGGACAATAAGTGCATGTTTATTATAGTGTCACCTTTTTTAAAGGGCCAGATATTTCTGACTTATGAGACACCTCTTTTTATGAACATCAGGACTTCCCGAATCCTATACTTGTATGCCAGGCACCAGGCTAGTAGGCAATCGGTAACCATTATTTAACTAGCTGGTGGCTCACCAACCGGCAATATCAGAACGAACCCCTGACGATATTCGAACCTTCGACCTCCCGTTCCGTAGGCGGACGCCTTTACCACTAGGCCACGGAGAATAAATTTTACAGAGAAGTATATATTATACTATATTATAAATGGTATAATATTATAGTATATTATATATATTATTACATAATGTATTGGATTGGAACAAGTCTTAACAACTTATATTCCTTTCTATGACCTCGGTGTAAAGTTCATTGTAAGTCGTGATAGCGCAGTTGTAGCGCGATCGCTTCAGGCGCGAAATGCCCGGAGTTCGAGCCCCACTGGAGCCGTTACGACTGTGCCATTAGGCAGCAATGCATTTAAAGTCAACATTACCTCTTCTCTCTCCCTCGTGGCGGTGGATTACATCAGGAATGAGGTCTCGAGAGTGATCAATATAACTGTAAGAAGTTGTTTCGCAATCGAGTTAAAATAAATTTGTATAAACTAAAGTTTCATCCGAAGTTAGTCTTTTAGAATTGCATAACGAGTGGATCGAACCTGCGACCATAGGATTACAACTGACCCGCGAAGAGTAACATACTAATCATGTTTATTATATGTCACCGTGACTACGGCTAACAGTCAATATTATTTATTCTAACACGACCCAGCTAATAACATACATACTTGTAGAGTAAAATCTACCTCGGGTTATTCTGCGATATACCTACCTTGAACTATGCTGCGCGCGCACCGTGTGTTGGCTATTCCATTTATACAATGCGTGTACAGTTGTATGAATGAAAGTTACGTGATGTTTGTAAATACTACCGTGGGAATTCGCGGAAGTGAGCTATTTTTAAAATCAGATAATCTCTTGTCCGTCTTGTTTTTCTGTTAAGTAACGTTTCAGTTACTATTCTGTACAGTTTTATTTGACAAAATAAATAAAATTATTGATCAGTTACAACTTTTGTTCATTTATGCACTAGATTGATATTTTCCATAAAAAATAACGTCATCACCCCTTACGCGGGAGGAAATTTCGAAAGCCAAATGCAGCGGAGTACCACGGCGTTTGAAGAAAATACTCCTTTGATTCTCGTCTAAAATTATTAGAAGAAAGTCGTGTTAGAATCGAAATAATAAGTATCAACCGTGGTATATTCGGCCTTCGTGATATATTTCTACGCATATAAGAACTTCAAACTCGGGTTATTCTGCGATATACCACGGTTGATACTTATTATTTCTTAACTAGTCGCCTCCGATCAGTCAATATGTTCGCTTATGTTTAAACAAATTCATCTCTCCTTGATAAATAGCCGCTTATTGAAACCATGTAAACACTTCTAGATACTCACCGATTATATAAATAGATTTACTGGGACAAGTCGAATCTTTTCAAATACGTGTGCCTGGCCTAGGTTAATATTCACGTTCTCAGGTGATATTTTTCACATTGCACACTCAGGAAGGCAATATTCATATAATATTTGTTTCAAACTACCATGTAGATGGGTCGCATTCGTGGTTATTCTGGAGCACCTGGCGCTGTCATCGGGCGCCAAATGGCATGTGTGAGATGACAAGACACAGACAATGTGCCGATGGAAACATAAACAACTGTTGTGGAGATTCGGTTGAAAACGCTGAGTGTTCCGCTGGTGGATGTCCAGGTGAGTAATATGGCGTCATCGGTTGGTATCTGAAACCACAGGGATTCGGCGCGTGTGGGTGTATCAGTCACAGGTGATTGTTTTAGTCAATAAAATACAATACCACTGTATTGCTTGGCAACATTAAACTGAGACTAATTAATCTCCGCCAAAGCCTTCGTAAGTTTCCGTGAACTACGACCAGGAAATACGTTAGGTTTTTGCGTTAATATTTGAATCAAGTCAGTAAGTAAGTGTACCATAATCTAAAGCTCATATTTTACTTCGGAAATCCGATTATTAACGAAGTAAGTTCACGGAATATGCAAATGTCTCAGTTTAATATTGCCAAACAATACCCATCTGAGAAGAAGTCACAGGCGCTTGTTTCAATCGATAAAAACAATTCAACAGAGGATTTTTGTTATTGACTGAAACAATCGCCTGTGGTATCAGTGTATAAATTGAAGTACAGGGTTGTGGCGCTTTGGGGGCATATATACTGAGTCAAATAAGAAACGATACATGGTATAAACACATATGTATTTTAATTACTAAATAAGCAATTCATCTGAAATTTCGTGTACCGAGATTGAAACATATGAGACAATGTTACAAGTTTAAAATTCGATCATACCATCATTATCTGTTACGCTGTGGCGTCATTTGTGACTAAGGAGTCAAGTGGAATATTCACACAATAGTCAATACCGTGTATGACCTCCATTGGCATCTCTCACTGCAATGTAGCGCCGTCGCATAGAACGAATAAGTGTCAGAATCTCATATTGGCCAATGTTGTTCCACTCCTGACGCAGAATATCACTCAGTTGGTGTAACGTCGCCGGCTGACGGAGTCTAACACGACGGTCTAAGGTATCCCATAAATGTTCTATCGGAGACAAGTCTGGTGACAATGCTGGCCACGGTAAACGTTCAATGCTCCCCTGCTCTAATAATTGAGTGGTAATGTGTGCAGTATCGCATCTGGCGATGTCCTATTGGAACAGTGTGACGCGTCGATTGCCGTTAAAGAATGGCAAAACAACGGGCGTAATAATTTCGTCACAGTACCGCTATGCGGTTAAGTTTCCGTCAACAATAATCAGTTGTGTGCGGCCGTCGAATGTGATACCGCCCCATACCATAACGCTACCGCCTCCAAACCGATCCACGTCACGTACACACGCATCGACGTAACGTTCTACCAGTCGACGGTAAACTCGAGCCCTGCCATCCGCACGCTGTAAACGGAAAGGCGATTCGTCACTAAACATAACGAAATTCCACTGTAAGCGAGTCCAACGTGCATGTTCACCCGTCCACTCACGACGTTCGTTCCTGTGACGTCGCGTCAACATGGACCCGGTGTACAGTCTGTAAGGACGGATTCCACGTTCAGCGAGCCTGTTCCGAACTGTGTGAGCACTGATTCTATTGTTGATCCTCCCAGGAGTAACGATGGCGGTATGAGTAGCGGGCAGGAAACGGTCACGTAAATGTGACGTCCGAATATGACGGTCCTGTTCTGGCGTCGTCACGCGTGGTCGACCAGTACGTGGGCGGTCGTCAGTTGATCCACGTGTTCGGTACCGTCCAAGTAGACGTGTGATCGTGATCCGGGACACACCGAAACGATTAGCGACGTCGTTATGACGTAAACCAGCTTCAATCATCCCAATTGCTCGCTTTCTCGAAATTTGGTCGAGTCTGGGCATTTCTTTTGATGAAAATGCAGATCGTTTTGGTGTTTTTGCTCGAAGTAATTACAATATGAGTACAAAAAACTATTTTGTGGATATATCCATGTATAGCAAATCGTCTTCCTCGCGGATCACGTGCAAAATGGAAAATCATCGTTAGGAAAATATGGATGCATTATTTACCTGTGTATATGGATGAATATCATAGTCATACGTCATTCCGAACTGAAAAGTGGTAGCTTATCACAGGCATTTGTAAGTTTGCATCTTTTTCGTCAAATTGGTTTGGTGTCGTTTCTTTTTTGACTCAGTATATGTGTATAATTCGACTTTGTGGGATATCAGATTTCGCACCGATACGTGAAGTGTGATTATTCTGTTGAGTGTTGTCTTGTAGAGTGATGGTCTTGTAGAGTGATGGTTTTGTAGAGTGATGGTTTTGTAGAGTGATATTATTGTAGTTATTGTAGAGTGATGGTATTGTAGAGTGATGGTCTTGTAGAGTGTTGGTCTTGTAGAGTGTTGGTCTTGTAGAGTGATGGTATTGTAGAGTGATGGTCTTGTAGAGTGATGGTCTTGTAGAGTGATGGTCTTGTAGAGTGATGGTCTTGTACAGTGATGGTTTTGTAGAGTGATGGTCTTGTAGAGTGATGGACTTGTAGAGTGATGGTATTGTAGAGTGATGGTATTGTAGAGTGATGGTCGTGTAGAGTGATGGTTTTGTAGAGTGATGGTCTTGTAGAGTGATGGTCTTGTAGAGTGATGGTCTTGTAGTGGTGGTCTTGTAGAGTGATGGTATCGTAGAGTGATGGTCTTGTAGAGTGATGGTCTTGTAGAGTGCTGGTCTTGTAGTTATTTTAGAGTGATGGTATTGTAGAGTGCTGGTCTTGTAGTTATTTTAGAGTGATGGTATTGTAGAGTGCTGGTTTTGTAGTTATTTTAGAGTGATGGTATTGTAGAGTGATGGTATTGTAGAGTGATGGTCTTGTAGAGTGATGGTTTTGTAGAGTGCTGGTCTTGTAGAGTGGTGGTATTGTAGAGTGATGGTCTTGTAGAGTTATGGTATTGCAGAGTTATGGTATTGCAGAGTGATGGTGTTGTAGAGTGGTGGTATTGTAGAGTGATGGTATTGTAGAGTGATGGTATTGTAGAGTGCTAGTATTGTAGAGTGATGGTATTGTAGAGTGGTGGTATTGTAGAGTGGTGGTATTGTAGAGTGATGGTCTTGTAGAGTGATGGTATTGCAGAGTGATGGTATTGTAGAGTGATGGTATTGTAGAGTGATGGTATTGTAGAGTGATGGTATTGTAGAGTGCTAGTATTGTAGAGTGATGGTATTGTAGAGTGGTGGTATTGTAGAGTGATGGTATTGTAGAGTGATGGTATTGTAGAGTGATTGTTTTGTAGAGTGATAGTATTGTAGTTATTGTAGAGTGGTGGTATTGTAGAGTGATGGTCTTGTAGAATGTTGGTCTTGTAGAGTGTTGGTCTTGTAGAGTGATGGTCTTGTAGAGTGTTGGTCTTGTAGAGTGTTGGTATTGTAGAGTGATGGTCTTGTAGAGTGATGGTCTTGTAGAGTGATGGTCTTGTATAGTGGTGGTCTTGTAGAGTGATGGTCTTGTATAGTGATGGTCTTGTAGAGTGATGGTCTTGTAGAGTGATGGTCTTGTAGAGTGATGGTCTTGTAGAGTGATGGTCTTGTAGAGTGTTGGTATTGTAGAGTGATGGTCTTGTAGAGTGATGGGCTTGTAGTTATTTTAGAGTGATGGTATTGTAGAGTGATGGTATTGTAGAGTGCTGGTCTTGTAGTTATTTTAGAGTGATGGTATTGTAGAGTGATGGTCTTGTAGAGTGATGGTATTGTAGAGTGATGGTATTGTAGAGTGATGGTCTTGTAGAGTGATGGTCTTGTAGAATGTTGGTCTTGTAGTAGTTATTTTAGAGTGATGGTATTGTAGAATGATGGTCTTGTAGAGTGATGGTATTGTAGAGTGATGGTATGTAGAGTGATGGTATTGTAGAGTGATGGTCTTGTAGAGTGATGGTCTTGTAGAGTGATGGTCTTGTAGAGTGATGGTATTGTAGAGTGATGGTCTTGTAGAGTGATGGTCTTGTAGAGTGATGGTCTTGTAGAGTGATGGTCTTGTAGAGTGATGGTCTTGTAGAGTGTTGGTATTGTAGAGTGATGGTCTTGTAGAGTGATGGCTTGTAGTTATTTTAGAGTGATGGTATTGTAGAGTGATGGTATTGTATTTAGAGTGATGGTATTGTAGAGTGATGGTCTTGTAGAGTGATGGTATTGTAGAGTGATGGTATTGTAGAGTGATGGTTTGTAGAGTGATGGTATTGTAGAGTGATGGTCTTGTAGAGTGATGGTATTGTAGAGTGATGGTATTGTAGAGTGATGGTCTTGTAGAGTGATGGTATTGTAGAGTGATGGTATTGTAGAGTGATGGTATTGTAGATAAGATGTGTATTGTAGAGTGATGGTATTGTAGAGTGATGGTCTTGTAGAGTGATGGTATTGTAGAGTGATGGTATTGTAGAGTGATGGTCTTGTAGAGTGATGGTATTGTAGAGTGTTGGTCTTGTAGTTAGTTTAGAGTGATGGTATTGTAGAGTGATGGTCTTGTAGAGTGATGGTCTTGTAGAGTGTTGGTTTTGTAGAGTGTTGGTCTTGTAGAGTGTTGGTATTGTAGAGTGATGGTATTGTAGAGTGATGGTATTGTAGAGTGATGGTTTGGAGTGATGGTATTGTAGAGTGATAGTTTGTAGAGTGATGGTATTGTAGAGTGATGGTTTTGTAGAGTGATGGTGAGAGTGTGGTCTTGTAGAGTGATGGTATTGTAGAGTGATGGTATATGGCGAGTGATGGTATTGTAGAGTGATGGTTTTGTAGAGTGATGGTATTGTAGAGTGATAGTTTTGTAGAGTGATGGTATTGTAGAGTGATGGTCTTGTAGAGTGATGGTATTGTAGAGTGATGGTATATGGCGAGTGATGGTATTGTAGAGTGATGGTTTTGTAGAGTGATGGTATTGTAGAGTGATGGATATGTAGAGTGATGGTTTTGTAGAGTGTGGTATTGTAGAGTGATGGTTTTGTAGAGTGATGGTTTTGTAGAGTGATGGTCTTGTAAATGATGGTATTGTAGAGTGAATAGTAATTGTAGAGTGATGGTTTTGTAGAGTGATGGTTTTGTAGAGTGATGGTATGTAGAGTGATGTATTGTAGAGTGGGTGTAGAGTGAAAGAGTGATGGTTTTAAAGTAGAGTGATGGTATTGTAGAGTGATGGTATAAAAAATGTAGATGATGGTATTGTAGAGTGATGGTAAAAAAAAAAAAAAAAAATTGTAGAGTGATGGTATTGTAGAGTGATGGTTTTGTAGAGTGTTGGTCTTGTAGAAGTGATGGTATTGTAGAGTGATGGTTTTGTAGAGTGATGATTTTGTAGAGTGATGGTATTGTAGAGTGATGGTTTTGTAGAGTGATGGTATTGAAGAGTGATGGTATTGTAGAGTGATGGTTTTGTAGAGTGATGGTCTTGTAGAGTGATGGTCTTGTAGAGTGATGGTATTGTAGAGTGATGGTCTTGTAGAGTGATGGTATTGTAGAGTGATAGTATTGTAGAGTGGTGGTATTGTAGAGTGATGGTTTTGTAGAGTGATGGTATTGTAGAGTGATGGTTTTGTAGAGTGATGGTTTTGAAACAAAAAACAAAAAAAAATAGAGTGCTAGTATTGTAGAGTGGTGGTATTGTAGAGTGATGGTTTTGTAGAGTGGTGGTATTGTAGAGTGATGGTTTTGTAGAGTGATGGTTTTGTAGAGTGATGGTCTTGTAGAGTGGTGGTATTGTAGAGTGATGGTTTTGTAGAGTGATGGTTTTGTAGAGTGTTGGTATTGTAGAGTGATGGTCTTGTAGATTGATGGTATTGTAGAGTGGTGGTTTTGTAGAGTGTTGGTATTGTGGAGTGATGGTATTGTAGAGTGATGGTGTATGGCGAGTGATGGTATTGTAGAGTGATGGTATTGTAGAGTAATGGTATTGTAGAGTGGTGCTATTGTAGAGTGATGGTTTTGTAGAGTGCTGGTCTTGTAGAGTGATGGTTTTGTAGCGTGATGGTATTGTAGAGTGATGGTCTTGTAGAGTGATGGTTTTGTAGAGTTATGGTCTTGTAGAGTGATGGTATTGTAGAGTGATAGATTGAGAGTGATGGTATTGTAGAGTGATGGTATTGTAGAGTGATGGTATTGTAGAGTGATGGTATTGTAGAGTGATGGTATTGTAGAGTGATGGTATTGTAGAGTGATGGTATTGTAGAGTGATGGTATTGTAGAGTGATGGTATTGTAGAGTGATGGTATTGTAGAGTGATGGTATTGTAGAGTGATGGTATTGTAGAGTGATGGTATTGTAGAGTGATGGTTTGTAGAGTGATGGTATTGTAGAGTGATGGTATTGTAGAGTGATGGCTTTGTAGAGTGATTTTTTGACTATTTGCTTGGTGATAGTGTAGTAAAAGTGACAGCAGGAGATGGTATCTTCTTCCTCTTTATGCTTACACGTCCTGGCTGTTTCTTCCTCCGAACGTCGAACGGCCCTTTTTAAGGCCATCTCACGCTTGGTCATCTCGCAGCAGCATATGAACGGATCTGGCAGTTGTGTCGTCTAGGTCGCTGCACGATCTCTCCACACCTTCACAACTACTGTTGAGTAAGGCACACGTGCTGGTGTATGTGCCCCTTGTCGCAAGTTGGACAACCAGAATATCCCAGTATCTTACGCTGCAGCGGGATGTGCCCCAACCATGATGTGTACGTCGTGAAGAGATCAGCGGAGTAACACTATTCCCATTTGGAGTGAACCTATATAGTGACGTGTTTCGTGAATCAGGCCGCCTATCAATGACTTTCAATACTGTATCAGCCAGATTAGCTTCTCACCA
Organism: Archivesica marissinica; assembly: GCA_014843695.1. Taxonomy (NCBI): domain Eukaryota; kingdom Metazoa; phylum Mollusca; class Bivalvia; order Venerida; family Vesicomyidae; genus Archivesica; species Archivesica marissinica. The sequence goes on from JABXNX010001054.1 coordinate 9,448, forward strand.
ATGCAACACGCTCGCTTCTCACCAATGCAACAATCTCGCTTCTCACCAATGCAACACGCTCGCTTCTCACCAATGCCAAATCTGACAAGTTGGTTTTGTACGGGTACTCCGGTTTCCTCCCACACGAATGACTACATCCAAACCTATGTCATTCGTCGCCTCTACTAAGCAGCCAACCTGTATTAAGCAGCAAGTTACACATACCGTACCGTAGCCAGAAGCAAATTTCAACCGAGGCAATCTAGGGGGTCGTGTGACATGTTCCCCCTTACAATGTTTGGGGTATAGAAGCGATTTCCGGTGTTTTCTGATTTTTGACATATAAGTATGTGCTGACCTTTCAGCTCTCTAGCTGTCAATATTTTATACAGCAAAGGGATATTTTTTGCATTTTATTTATTTAATTTTTCATTTATGTTTTGTTTGCTTTGGGCATTTTAACCAAGGCGCCTGTCTCGGTGTGCCTCAGTGTGGTTACGGGCCTGACCTATGACCTCTATTAAGCAGCTACCTTGCTAAGCAGTTACGTTCTGTGATTCCATTGTATGGCTGCTTAAGAAGGGCTTGATAGTACATACGTATAATATTTCGTCAGCGCCAACGAGAGGGATTAATAAAGTTGTTGGAACTACTTTCGCAATAGTTGTAAAACCAAATTGCGTTCATAATTTAGCTGTTTCTATTTCCAGATCTGGTCGACGTACAGGCTGATTGCTCGCTGTATGGTACGTACCCATTAATGCATGGTGGCCAACCCTAGGTAGGTCAAAGTTGCTATTCATTTCTATCTCACAGAAATAGAACATAATTAAAAATGGACTATATTATTCTTACACAGTATTACGCGGATCTGATATTCGCGATTCTTTAACGGTGACATACATATTTCGGGTATCGTTTGCTGACATGTTTCAATACTTACACATTTTCCATACTTTTCGTCTCGCACGTATAAAATGGGACCGGAAGTTCAATGACGTCATGCATTGTTGTGACCGAAAGTTCAATGACGTCGTGCATTGTTTATGTAAGGTCCCCACAAACCACGTGACATACCATTGATCATATATCCTAAGCTAAGTTGATCAAACATCTTAACTTGACCAAAATCATGTTCGAGATGATGTGCACACGAGGTTCACAGGTACGAGTTTATTCATGTACGATTGCCCACAGGTACGAGTTTATTCATGTACGATTGCCCACAGGTACGAGTTTATTCATGTACGATTGCCCACAGGTACGAGTTTATTCATGAATGATTTCACCCAGGTACGAGTTTATTCATGTACGATTGCCCACAGTTACGAGTTTATTCATGTATGATTTCACCCAGGTACGAGTTTATTCATGTACGATTGCCCACAGGTACGAGTTTATTCATGTACGATTGCCCACAGGTACGAGTTTATTCATGTATGAGTTCACCCAGGTACGAGTTTATTCATGTACGATTGCCCCTAGGTAGCCTACGAGTTTATTCATGTATAATTTAACCCAGGTACGAGTTTATTCAGGTAGGATTTGCCTCATGTATGAACATATTCAGTTAGTTTAGTTTATACAATATGCAGGTACGAGTTGACGGCAAGATTGGGATTGGTACGAGTTTACTCGTGTACGAGTTGTTACTTCCTGCGATACACGAGCTATTCTGTTGTTACGTGGTTTCTTCTATATTTATAGATACAAATGCTACATGTAAGGATAGAGATGGGTGTAGTGACTTCTCGGATATACTGTATGTCGTGTGTCTAGAGCCAACGGAAGCGGCACTCTGCCCCGTTACATGTGGCTGCTGTGGTAATAGTTTAAACAATTGTGTTCACATAGTATACAGCGTTAATTTAGCTCATGGCGTCATAGTGTGATACGTATTACATTTTGCGGCAACATAGCACATGACGTCACAGTGTATTACGTCTTGCTTACCGTCTCCGTAGCCTAGTGGTTACGGTGTCCGCCTACGGAGCGGGAGGTCGAATGTGCGAGCCTCGTAAGGGGTTCGTTCTGATATGGCTGATTGGTGAGCCGCCAGCTAGTTAAATAATGGATATCGATTGCCTACCAGCCTGGCGCCTGTATACAAGCATAGGATTCGGGAAGTACTGATTTTCATAAAAAGAGGTGTCTCATAAGTCAGAAATGGCTGGCCCTTTAAATAGGGTGACACTATAATAAACAAACACTTTACTCTACTTTTACTTTTATTGCGTTAGCTTCGCCGATGAAGTCACAAAATAGTACGCAATGCGTACGTATATGGATAGTCGTTCTGAAGGGGACGAGTAGTTGATATCTAGCGAGTGTGATTGTGTTGATTCGAAGTTTCCTAAAGCTGTTACAATGTTCTTACAGACGGATATGTAGTCCATTGGTAACACGCTGGACTGGTAATCCAGGGGTCGCAGGTTCGATCCCCAGTCTAACCCTAATACAATTAACAGTCTTTCAGAGATCTCGTGTTGGTGCTTTACACCGTGCACGTAAAAGACCCAGAGGAGATTCTGGAATTGGTCTCTGTCTGTATCATGCACTATCCTCCAAAATCTAAAATAACTAATCTCTTCAGGAGGCGTCGCTCATATGGGCAACCGGTAGCGACGATAAATAAACATAAAGCACACACACTGTTCTTGAAATTATAGGTTCCGCGGTGGGATTTCGACAAAGAGGTCAGCTTAGAATTATAAATGGCAGTTTTGTTTTTCTTTGCTCAGTTATTGAACTATAAGTTCTTTGTTCTAATATTGCCAATACATTTAAACAGTTGTATCTACATCACCAGCCGCGTCAACAACGACAGCAGCGCATTCTGCAACATCAACAACGCATTCAACATCAACAGGAGCAACACTACCACTTGGAATGCATTCAACACCAACATTAAAGCCTGTCACAGCACTAAAAACGCCTTCAACGCCATCAGGAACACAAACAACGCCGTCAGCAAATCAAGCAACGCCGTCAGCAAATCAAACAACGCCGTCAGCAACACAAACAACTCCTTCAGCAACACAAATAACTCATTCAGCAACACAAACAACGCCGTCAGCAACACAAACAACGCCGTCAGCAACACAAACAATGCCGTCAGCAACACAAACATTGCCGTCAGCAACACAAACAATGCCGTCAGCAACGCAAACAACGCCGTCAGCAACACAAACAATGCCGTCAGCAACACAAACAACGCCATCAGCAACACAAACAACTCTTTCAGTAACACAAACAACTCCTTCAGCAACACAAACAACTCATTCAGCTATACAAACAACTCCTTCAGCAATACAAACAACTCCTTCAGCAACACAAATAACTCCTTCAGCAACACAAACAACTCCTTCAGCAACACAAACAACTCCTTCAGCAACACAAACAACTCCTTCAGCAACACAAATAACTCCTTCAGCAACACAAACAACGCCGTCAGCAACACAAACATTGCCGTCAGCAACACAAACAACGCCGTCAGCAACACAAACAACTCATTCAGCAACACAAACAACGCCGTCAGCAACACAAACAACGCCATCAGCAACACAAACAACTCCTTCAGCAACACAAACAACTCCTTCAGCAACACAAACAACTCCTTCAGCAACACAAACAACTCCTTCAGCAACACAAATAACTCCTTCAGCAACACAAACAACGCCGTCAGCAACACAAACATTGCCGTCAGCAACACAAACAACGCCGTCAGCAACACAAACAACTCATTCAGCAACACAAACAACGCCGTCAGCAACACAAACAACGCCATCAGCAACACAAACAACTCCTTCAGCAACACAAACAACGCCGTCAGCAACACAAACAACGCCGTCAGCTACACAAACAACGCCGTCAGCAACACAAACAACTCATTCAGCAACACAAACAACGCCGTCAGCAACACAAACAATGCCGTCAGCAACGCAAACAACGCCGTCAGCAACACAAACAATGCCGTCAGCAACACAAACAACGCCATCAGCAACACAAACAACTCTTTCAGTAACACAAACAACTCCTTCAGCAACACAAACAACTCCTTCAGCAACACAAACAACTCCGTCAGCAACACAAACAACGCCGTCAGCAACACAAACAATGCCGTCAGCAACGCAAACAACGCCGTCAGCAACACAAACAACTCATTCAGCACACAAAAAACTCCTTCAGCAAACACAAACAAAACTCCTTCAGCAACACAAACAACTCCTTCAGCAACACAAACAACTCCTTCAGCAACACAAACAACTCCTTCAGCAACACAAATAACTCCTTCAGCAACACAAACAACTCCTTCAGCAACACAAACAACTCCTTCAGCAACACAAACAACTCCTTCAGCAACACAAACAACGCCGTCAGCAACACA
>JABXNX010001055.1:0-13813 GCA_014843695.1 Archivesica marissinica
ATGTATAACAGTATATATAACAGTATATATAAGCTATATATAAGCTGTATATAATTATGACAAGACTTCTTTTAAATCATCGCTTGTCTTACCAATTCAAATAGAAATATGCGTAATTTAAAGTTTAATTTATAAATGATAGGATTATTCTCTCAACCAATCGGAATCCTTCCAGGTGTTATTACACGTGTGTACATATAAGAAAATACGTAATGGCTGTATGAAACTGAATACAAGCAAAGTGATACTGTTTATTATGTGATGCGAGGACTATGACATTGGAGTTACATCTGATTGGCCCAATGTAGAAATAATATAATTCGAAATGCCCTCCATACCACCCTCACCCTTCCCATGCTGCAACCTTTAAATGCCCTCCATACCACCCTCACCCTTCCCATGCTGCAACCTTTAAATGCCCTCCATACCACCCTCACCCTCACCCTTCCCATGCTGCAACCTTTAAATGCCCTCCATACCACCCTCACCCTCACCCTTCCCATGCTGCAACCTTTAAATGCCTCCATACACCCTCACCTTCCCATGCTGCAACCTTTAAATGCCCTCCATACCACCCTCACCTTCCCATGCTGCAACCTTTAAGGCTCTTTATGCGTTTTTCTTTCTTCAGTTGTAAAAATACAACAATAATTCATATGCAATTTATCCTAGTGATAACTTAGTAAACCACCATTTACAGAGTTATTATCCTAGTGATAACTTTAGTAAACCACCATTTACAGAGTTATTTATCCTAGTGATAACTTTAGTAAACCACCATTTACAGAGTTATTTTTCCTAGTGATAACTTTAGTAAACCTCCATTTACAGAGTTATTTATCCTAGTAATAACTTTAGCAAACCACCATTTACAGAGTTATTTATCCTAGTGATAACTTTAGCAAACCACCATTTACAGAGTTCTTTATCCTAGTGATAACTTTAGCAAACCACCATTTACAGAGTTATTGTTTTTTATCCTAGTGGTAACTTTAGTAAACCACCATTTACAGAGTTATTTATCCTAGTGATAACTTTAGTAAACCACCATTTACAGAGTTATTTATCCTAGTGATAACTTTAGTAAACCACCATTTACAGAGTTATTTATCCTAGTGATAACTTTAGTAAACCACCATTTACAGAGTTATTTTTCCTAGTGATAACTTTAGTAAACCTCCATTTACAGAGTTATTTATCCTAGTAATAACTTTAGCAAACCACCATTTACAGAGTTATTTATCCTAGTGATAACTTTAGCAAACCACCATTTACAGAGTTCTTTATCCTAGTGTAACTTTAGTAAACCGCTTTAAGAGTTATTTATCCTAGTGATACTTTAGTAAACCACCATTAAGAGTTATTATCCTATATAACTTTAGTAAACACCATTTACAGAGTTATTTATCCTAGTGATAACTTTAGTAAACCACCATTTACAGAGTTATTTATCCTAGTGATAACTTTAGTAAACCACCATTTACAGAGTTATTTATCCTAGTGATAACTTTAGCAAACACCATTTACAGAGTTATTTATCCTAGTGATAACTTTAGCAAACCACCATTTACAGAGTTATTTATCCTAGTGATAACTTTAGTAAACCACCATTTACAGAGTTATTTATCCTAGTGATAACTTTAGTAAACCACCATTTACAGAGTTATTTTTCCTAGTGATAACTTTAGTAAACCTCCATTTACAGAGTTATGTTCCTAGTATAACTTAGAACCACCATTTACAGAGTTATTTATCTAGTGATAACTTTAGAAACCACCATTTACAGAGTTTTTATCCTAGTGATAACTTTAGAAACCACCATTTACAGAGTTATTATCCTAGTGATAACTTTGTAAACCCCATTTACAGAGTTATTTCCTAGTGTATTTAGTAAACCACCATTTACAGAGTATTTATCCTGTGATAACTTTAGTAAACCACCATTTACAGAGTTATTTACTAGTGATAACTTTAGTAAACCACCATTTACAGAGTTATTTATCCTAGTGATAACTTTAGAAACCACCATTTACAGAGTTATTTATCTAGTGTAACTTTAGAAACCACTTTGGTTTTATCCTAGTGATAACTTTAGTAAACCACCATTTACAGAGTTATTTATCCTAGTGATAACTTTAGTAAACCACCATTTACAGAGTTATTTATCCTAGTGATAACTTTAGTAAACCACCATTTACAGAGTTATTTATCCTAGTGATAACTTTAGTAAACCACCATTTACAGAGTTATTTATCCTAGTGTTAACTTTAGTAAACCACCATTTACAGAGTTATTTATCCTAGTGATAACTTTAGTAAACCGCCATTTACAGAGTTATTTATCCTAGTGTTAACTTTAGTAAACCGCCATTTACAGAGTTATTTATCCTAGTGATAACTTTAGCAAACCACCATTTACAGAGTTCTTTATCCTAGTGATAACTTTAGCAAACCACCATTTACAGAGTTATTCATCCTAGTGATAACTTTAGTAAACCACCATTTACAGAGTTATTTATCCTAGTGATAACTTTAGTAAACCACCATTTACAGAGTTATTTATCCTAGTGATAACTTTAGTAAACCACCATTTACAGAGTTATTTATCCTAGTGATAACTTTAGTAAACCACCATTTACAGAGTTATTTATCCTAGTGTTAACTTTAGTAAACCACCATTTACAGAGTTATTTATCCTAGTGATAACTTTAGTAAACCACCATTTACAGAGTTATTTATCCTAGTGTTAACTTTAGTAAACCACCATTTACAGAGTTATTTATCCTAGTGATAACTTTAGTAAACCACCATTTACAGAGTTATTTATCCTAGTGATAACTTTAGTAAACCGCCATTTACAGAGTTATTTATCCTAGTGATAACTTTAGCAAACCACCATTTACAGAGTTATTTATCCTAGTGATAACTTTAGTAAACCACCATTTACAGAGTTATTTATCCTAGTGATAACTTTAGTAAACCACCATTTACAGAGTTATTTATCCTAGTGATAACTTTAGTAAACCACCATTTACAGAGTTATTTATCCTAGTGATAACTTTAGCAAACCACCATTTACAGAGTTATTTATCCTAGTGATAACTTTAGTAAACCACCATTTACAGAGTTATTTATCCTAGTGATAACTTTAGCAAACCACCATTTACAGAGTTATTTATCCTAGTGATAACTTTAGTAAACCACCATTTACAGAGTTATTTATCCTAGTGATAACTTTAGCAAACCACCATTTACAGAGTTATTTATCCTAGTGATAACTTTAGTAAACCACCATTTACAGAGTTATTTATCCTAGTGATAACTTTAGCAAACCACCATTTACAGAGTTATTTATCCTAGTGATAACTTTAGTAAACCACCATTTACAGAGTTATTTATCCTAGTGATAACTTTAGCAAACCACCATTTACAGAGTTATTTATTTACAGTTAGTGATGAGTTTGTTAAAACATACACATAAAGGGAGGTAATTTACAAATGGTAAATTCACAAAAGTAGGTTTGTTTGTGGCCATATTTTCCAAATTTTGCTTTTAACCATAATAATTTATTACTGAGAAATGAAAATTTAGGATAATAACAATATTTAATAATCCGCCTCTTTACAATATCTCAGTGTGCAGCACATTCTAAGTAAATGCATAATGGAGCTTTTTTTATTTTTATGGGGCTTTAAGAATAAATCACTGTATTATATAATATATATAATTGTAGATAGACAGTGGCATTGTAACCCCAGATGAGGTTGGGCGGGCGGACAATGCACCGGCGGGGGTTGGTGTCTATTTGCCACATCAGATGTGTATACCGGTTGGGCCGGTCTCTAACTTTGTAGAAGGTAAGGTTCTTGTATGTCCCCCACCACACCACGAGATGAGAGTTGAAGATGCACCACTGTAGTTGAAGATGCACCACTGTAGTTGAAGATGCACCACTGTAGTTGAAGATGCACCACCGTAGTTGAAGATGCACCACTGTAGTTGAAGATGCACCACCGTAGTTGAAGATGCACCACTGTAGTTGAAGATGCACCACCGTAGTTGAAGATGCACCACTGTAGTTGCAGATGCACCACTGTAGTTGAAGATGCACCACTGTAGTTGAAGATGCACCACCGTAGTTGTTTCTTACTATAGGCAAGACAGAAGGGACAATGTAACCTGTGTTCAAATCTCTCGATTTTTAACTTCATGCAAAATGACATCAGAAACTTGATATAGCCAAATTAATGGCTGTCCGATTAGCACAGTGGTTAGCGCGCTCGCTTCTCACCAATGCAACCCGGGTTTGATCATCATTACGGAAAGTATGTGAGATGGTACGGTGGTCGCCAGATCGGACAGGTGGGTTTTCTCCGGGTACTCGGGTTTCCTCCCACACGAATGACCACATATACGCTTTCATCCGCGCCAACGAGAGTGATTAATATAAGTTGTTAAAACTTGCTTCGCAATCGTTGTTAAATAAATGAAGTTTAAACGTTTTAATTAATGGTCTCGGTGTTAAAATATATCTATTTGACTAACCATGCAAAGTATATCGACGGCTGCTCCCAGGCTAGGGACAGTGCTAAAATGTAATTAGATCTACACGCTTCAGAGATCATTATCAAACATTGCAAGAAAATTGGATTACTAAAGCAAGTTTACAAGGGCGATGCTGGGCATATATTTTCAAGAGAGCATTGGATGGCACCTGTTTGGCAATTTTAGAAAAACATATGCCGTCAGCGCCCCCAAGCACTTCGGAATGATGCCGTCAGCGCCCCCAAGCACTTCGGAATGATGCCGTCAGCACCCCCAAGCACTTCGGAATGATGCCGTCAGCGCCCCCAAGCACTTCGGAATGATGCCGTCAGCGCCCCCAAGCACTTCGGAATGATGCCGTCAGCGCCCCCAAGCACTTCGGAATGATGCCGTCAGCGCACCACCATAGTTGAAGATGCACCACTGTAGTTGAAGATGCACCACCGTAGTTGAAGATGCACCACTGTAGTTGAAGATGCACCACTGTAGTTGAAGATGCACCACCGTAGTTGTTTCTTACTATAGGCAAGACAGAAGGGACAGTGCAACCTGTGTTCAAATCTCTCGATTTTTAACTTCTTGCAAAATGACATCAGAAACTTGATATAGCCCAATTAATGGCTGTCCGATTAGCACAGTGGTTAGCGCGCTCGCTTCTCACCAATGCAACCCGGGTTTGATCATCATTACGGAAAGTATGTGAGATGGTACGGTGGTCGCCAGATCGGACAGGTGGGTTTTCTCCGGGTACTCGGGTTTCCTCCCACACGAATGACCACATATACGCTTTCATCCGCGCCAACGAGAGTGATTAATATAAGTTGTTAAAACTTGCTTCGCAATCGTTGTTAAATAAATGAAGTTTAAACGTTTTAATTAATGGTCTCGGTGTTAAAATATATCTATTTGACTAACCATGCAAAGTATATCGACGGCTGCTCCCAGGCTAGGGACAGTGCTAAAATGTAATTAGATCTACACGCTTCAGAGATCATTATCAAACATTGCAAGAAAATTGGATTACTAAAGCAAGTTTACAAGGGCGATGCTGGGCATATATTTTCAAGAGAGCATTGGATGGCACCTGTTTGGCAATTTTAGAAAAACATATGCCGTCAGCGCCCCCAAGCACTTCGGAATGATGCCGTCAGCGCCCCCAAGCACTTCGGAATGATGCCGTCAGCACCCCCAAGCACTTCGGAATGATGCCGTCAGCGCCCCCAAGCACTTCGGAATGATGCCGTCAGCGCCCCCAAGCACTTCGGAATGATGCCGTCAGCGCCCCCAAGCACTTCGGAATGATGCCATCAGCGCCCCCAAGCACTTCGGAATGATGCCGTCAGCGCCCCCAAGCACTTTGGAATGATGCCGTCAGCGCCCCCAAGCACTTCGGAATGATGCCGTCAGCACCCCCAAGCACTTCGGAATGATGCCGTCAGCGCCCCCAAGCACTTCGGAATGATGCCGTCAGCACCCCCAAGCACTTCGGAATGATGCCATCAGCGCCCCCAAGCACTTCGGAATGATGCCGTCAGCGCCCCCAAGCACTTCGGAATGATGCCGTCAGCGCCCCCAAGCACTTCGGAATGATGCCGTCAGCGCCCCCAAGCACTTCGGAATGAGCAAATATGATGCATTGACCAGGTGTTTATTGCATTACAGCATATATCACGACGCCATTGGGTTTAAAAGATGTAGCACAGATTGACGATAACAGTGCTGGGCATGTTACGTTTGGTTACCAACCAAAGGAATCCGGTCTCCACATACTGCATGTATATTATAATGAGGAGAAAGTGAAAGGCAAGTTACTTGTACAAATGTTTATCCTACCAACCTCGTTATTCCAGCATGTATAAAAAATTACTTGAATATAACTTGTAATATTCATCTCTGTCCTGTATGTTTGGTGCAGATGAAAGTGTATGTTTGGTGCAGATGAAAGTGTGTGTTTGGTGCAGATGAAAGTGTATGTTTGGTGCAGATGAAAGTGTATGTTTGGTGCAGATGAAAGTGTATGCTTGGTGCAGATGAAAGCGTATGTTTGGTACAGATGCAAGTGTATGTTTGGTGCAGATGAAAGTGTATGTTTGGTACAGATGAAAGTGTATGTTTGGTGCATATGAAAGTGTATGTTTGGTGCAGATGAAAGTGTGTGTTTGGTGTAGATGAAAGCTCATGTTTGGTGCAGATAAAAGTGTATGTTTGGTGCAGATGAAAGTGTATGTTTGGTGCAGTTGAAAGATTATGTTTGGTGCAGATGAAAGCTTATGTGTTGTGCATATGAAAGTGTATGTTTGGTGCAGATGAAAGCATTTGTTTGGTGCAGATGAAAGTGTATGTTTGGTGCAGATGAAAGTGTATGTTTGGTGCAGATGAAAGCTTATGCTTGGTGCAGATGAAAGCTTATGTTTTGTGCAGATGAAAGTGTATGTTTGGTGCAGATGAAAGTGTATGTTTGGTGCAGATGAAAGTATATGTTTGGTGCAGATGAAAGCTTGTTTGGTGCAGATGAAAGTGTATGTTTGGTGTAGATGAAAGTGTATGTTTGGTGCAGATGAAAGCGTATGTTTGGTGCAGATGAAAGTGTATGTTTGGTGCAGATTAAAGCGAATGTTTGGTGCAGATGAAAGTGTGTGTTTGGTGCAGATGAAAGCGAATGTTTGGTGCAGATGAAAGTGTATGTTTGGTGCATATGAAAGCGAATGTTTGGTGCAGATGAAAGTGTGTGTGTTTGGTGCAGATGAAAGTGAATGTTTGGTGCAGATGAAAGAGTATGTTTGGTGCAGATGAAAGCGTATGTTTGGTGCAGATGAAAGCATATGTTTGGTGCAGATGAAAGCCTATGTTTGGTGCAGATGAAAGCGAATGTTTGGTGCAGATGAAATCGTATGTTTGGTGCAGATGAAAGTGTATGTTTGGTGCAGATGAAAGAGTATGTTTGGTGCAGAGGAAAGTGTGTGTTTGGTGCAGATGAAAGCATTTGTTTGGTGCAGATGAAAGTGTATGTTTGGTGCAGATGAAAGTGTATGTTGGTGAAGATGAAAGTGTATGTTTGGTCCAGATGAAAATGTATGGTTGGTGCAGATGAAAGCGTATGTTTGGCGTATGTTTGGTGCAGATGAAAGTGTATGTTTGGTGCAGATGAAAGTGTATGTTTGGTGCAGATGAAAGTGTATGTTTGGTGCAGATGAAAGCATTTGTTTGGTGCAGATGAAAGCGTATGCTTGGTGCAGATGAAAGCGTATGTTTGGTGCAGATGAAAGTGTATGTTTGGTGCAGATGAAATGAAAGTGTATGTTGGTGCACATGAAAGTGTATGTTTGGTGCACATGACAGTGTATGTTTGGTGCAGATGAAAGTGTATGTTTGGTGTAGATGAAAGTGTATGTTTGGCGCAGATGAAAGTGTATGTTTGGTGCAGATGAAAGCGTATGTTTGGTGCAGATGAAAGTGTATGTTTGGTGCAGATGAAAGCGAATGTTTGGTGCAGATGAAAGTGTATGTTTGGTGCATATGAAAGCGAATGTTTGGTGCAGATGAAAGCGTGTGTTTGGTGCAGATGAAAATGAATGTTTGGTGCAGATGAAAGCGTATGTTTGGTGCAGATGAAAGCGTATGTTTGGTGCAGATGAAAGCATATGTTTGGTGCAGATGAATGCCTATGTTTGGTGCAGATGAAAGCGAATGTTTGGTGCAGATGAAATCGTATGTTTGGTGTAGATGAAAGTGTATGTTTGGTGCAGATGAAAGTGTATGTTTGGTGCAGATGAAAGTGTATGTTTGGTGCAGATGAAAGCATTTGTTTGGTGCAGATGAAAGTGTATGTTTGGTGCAGATGAAAGCGTATGTTTGGTGAAGATGAAAGTGTATGTTTGGTGCAGATGAAAGTGTATGTTTGGTGCAGATGAAAACTTATGTTTGGTGCAGATGAAAGCGTATGTTTGGCGTATGTTTGGTGCAGATGAAAGTGTATGTTTGGTGTAGATGAAAGTGTATGTTTGGTGCAGATGAAAGCATTTGTTTGGTGCAGATGAAAGTGTATGCTTGGTGCAGATGAAAGCGTATGTTTGGTGAAGATGAAAGTTAATGTTTGGTGCAGATGAAAGTGTATGTTTGGTGCAGATGAAAGTGTATGTTGGTGCACATGAAAGTGTATGTTTGGTGCACATGACAGTGTATGTTTGGTGAAGATGAAAGTGTATGTTTGGTGCAGATGAAAGTGTATGTTTGGTGCAGATGAAAGCTTATGTTTGATGCATATGAAAGTGTATGTTTGGTGCAGATGAAAGCATTTGTTTGGTGCAGATGAAAGCGTATGCTTGGTGCAGATGAAAGCATATGTTTGGTGAAGATGAAAGTGTATGTTTGGTGTAGATGAAAGTGTATGTTTGGTGCAGATGAAAGTGTATGTTGGTGCACATGAAAGTTTATGTTTGGTGCACATGACAGTGTATGTTTGGTGCAGATGAAAGTGTATGTTTGGTGTAGATGAAAGTGTATGTTTGGCGCAGATGAAAGTGTATGTTTGGTGCAGATGAAAGCGTATGTTTGGTGCAGATGAAAGTGTATGTTTGGTGCAGATGAAAGCGAATGTTTGGTGCAGATGAAAGTGTATGTTTGGTGCAGATGAAAGCGAATGTTTGGTGCAGATGAAAGTGTATGTTTGGTGCATATGAAAGCGAATGTTTGGTGCAGATGAAAGTGTGTGTTTGGTGCAGATGAAAATGAATGTTTGGTGCAGATGAAAGCGTATGTTTGGTGCAGATGAAAGCGTATGTTTGGTGCAGATGAAAGCATATGTTTGGGGCAGATAAAAGTGTATGTTTGGTGCAGATGAAAGTGTATGTTTGGTGCAGATGAAAGATTATGTTTGGTGCAGATGAAAGCTTATGTGTTGTGCAGATGAAAGTGTATGTTTGGTGCAGATGAAAGTGCATGGTTGGTGCAGATGAAAGTGTATGTTTGTTGCAGATGAAAGCGTATGTTTGGTGCAGATGAAAGTGTATGTTTGGTGCAGATGAAAGCGAATGTTTGGTGCAGATGAAAGTGTATGTTTGGTGCAGATGAAAGCGAATGTTTGGTGCAGATGAAAGTGTATGTTTGGTGCATATGAAAGCGAATGTTTGGTGCAGATGAAAGTGTGTGTTTGGTGCAGATGAAAATGAATGTTTGGTGCAGATGAAAGCGTATGTTTGGTGCAGATGAAAGCGTATGTTTGGTGCAGATGAAAGCATATGTTTGGTGCAGATAAAAGTGTATGTTTGGTGCAGATGAAAGTGTATGTTTGGTGCAGATGAAAGATTATGTTTGGTGCAGATGAAAGCTTATGTGTTGTGCAGATGAAAGTGTATGTTAGGTGCAGATGAAAGTGCATGTTTGGTGTAGATGAAATTGTATGTTTGGTGCAGATGAAAGTGTATGTTTGGTGCAGATGAAAGCTTATGTTTGGTGCAGATGAAAGCTTATGTTTTGTGCAGATGAAAGTGTATGTTTGGTGCAGATGAAAGTGTATGTTTGGTGCAGATGAAAGTATATGTTTGGTGCAGATGAAAGCTTGTGTTGTGCAGATGAAAGTGTATGTTTGGTGCAGATGAAATTGTTTGTTTGGTGCAGATGAAAGCGTATGTTTGGTGCAGATGAAAGTGTATGTTTGGTGCAGATGAAAGCTTATGTTTGGTGCAGATGAAAGCGTATGTTTGGCGTATGTTTGGTGCAGATGAAAGCATATATTTGGTGCAGATGAAAGCGTATGTTTGGTGCAGATGAAAGCGAATGTTTGGTGCAGATGAAAGCGTATGTTTGGTGCAGATGAAAGTGTATGTTTGGTGCAGATGAAAGCGTATGTTTGGTGCAGATGAAAGTATATGTTTGGTGCAGATGAACGTGTATGTTTGGTGCAGATGAAAGTGTATGTTGGTGCACATGAAAGTGTATGTTTGGTGCAGATGAAAGTGTATGTTTGGTGCAGATGAAAGCGAATGTTTGGTGCAGATGAAAGTGTATGTTTGGTGCATATGAAAGCGAATGTTTGGTGCAGATGAAAGCGTGTGTTTGGTGCAGATGAAAATGAATGTTTGGTGCAGATGAAAGCGTATGTTTGGTGCAGATGAAAGCCTATGTTTGGTGCAGATGAAAGCGAATGTTTGGTGCAGATGAAAGCGTATGTTTGGTGCAGATGAAAGTGAATGTTTGGTGCAGATGAAAGTGTATGTTTGGTGCAGATGAAAGCATATGTTTGGTGCAGATGAAAGCATATGTTTGGTGCATATGAAAGTGTATGTTTGGTGCAGATGAAAGCGTATGTTTGGTGCAGATGAAAGCATATGTTTGGTGCAGATGAAAGCGTAACTGTGTTTATTCATGTAGGAGGAAACTGAAGTACCAACCTATTTGATTTGGTGTTTTATTTGGGGGTTTTTTAACGTTTATTTATCGTCGCTATCGGTTGCCCATATGAGCAGTTTACCTAACAACACCTTTTCTGGGCTGGGTCCAGCGGTTAAACAGTCTTAGCAGGTCTTGTACCAGTGACTATCAGTGATGATAGGTTACAGTGGTATAGAAGTCAGCGACGTTACCACTCGACCAACGAACTTGGTGACCACTGTACCATCTTATATACTTACCCCGGTCCGAGGATCGAACCTGGGTTGTATTGGTGAGAAGCGAGCAAGCTAATCACTGCGCTAAGCGGACAACCGTTACTGGTTTTCATGCTCTCTCCTTTATGCTGTTGTACACACTATAATTAATTTATTTCTTTTTATCAGGCAGCCCATTCCAGTTTCATGCAAATCCGCAAGATAGCAAGTACACTCATGCCTTTGGACCTGGACTGAGCCACGGAATTGTGAACAAACCTGCTGAGTTCACGGTAGTTACCAAGGCAGCCGGAGCAAGTAAGTTCACTAAATATGGTACACATGATGGATATTTTACTTTATAATATTATATATTATAGCAATTCAATTCTAATATATTGGCAGAATCAGCAACAATATTGCCGTTGGCCATTTACAATGTTCGATGATAGAAATATGGCAAGGACATCACAAAACATGACATATAATTATAGGAGCATATAAATACATGCAAGATATATAAATACATGCAAGATATATAACCAAATACATACAAGATATATAACCAAATACATGCAAGATATATAACCAAATATATGCAAGATATATAACCAAATACATGCAAGATATATAATACATGCAAGATATATAACCAAATACATGCAAGATATATAATACATGCAAGATATATAATACATGCAAGATATATAATACATGCAAGATATATAACCAAATACATGCAAGATATATAATACATGCAAGATATATAACCAAATACATACAAGATATATAACCAAATACATGCAAGATATATAATACATGCAAGATATATAACCAAATACATGCAAGATATATAATACATGCAAGATATATAATACATGCAATATATATAATACATGCAAGATATATAACCAAATACATGCAAGATATATCATACATGCAAGATATATAACCAAATACATACAAGATATATAACCAAATACATGCAAGATATATAATACATGCAAGATATATAACCAAATACATGCAAGATATATAATACATGCAAGATATATAACCAAATACATGCAAGATATATAATACATGCAATATATATATAATACATGCAAGATATATAACCAAATACATGCAAGATATATAATACATGCAAGATATATAACCAAATACATGCAAGATATATAACCAAATACATGCAAGATATATAACCAAATACATGCAAGATATATAACCAAATACATGCAAGATATATAAATACATGCAAGATATATAACCAGATACATGCAAGATATATAAATACATGCAAGATATATAAATACATGCAAGATATATAATACATGCAAGATATATAACCAAATACATGCAAGATATATAACCAAATACATGCAAGATATATAACCAAATACATGCAAGATATATAACCAAATACATGCAAGATATATAATACATGCAAGATATATAACCAAATACATGCAAGATATATAATACATGCAAGATATATAACCAAATACATGCAAGATATATAACCAAATACATGCAAGATATATAATACATGCAAGATATATAACCAAATACATGCAAGATATATAACCAAATACATGCAAGATATATAATACATGCAAGATATATAACCAAATACATGCAAGATATATAATACATGCAAGATATATAACCAAATACATGCAAGATATATAATACATGCAAGATATATAACCAAATACATGCAAGATATATAATACATGCAAGATATATAACCAAATACATGCAAGATATATAACCAAATACATGCAAGATATATAATACATGCAAGATATATAACCAAATACATGCAAGATATATAACCAAATACATGCAAGATATATAATACATGCAAGATATATAATACATGCAAGATATATAACCAAATACATGCAAGATATATAACCAAATACATGCAAGATATATAACCAATACATGCAAGATATATAACCAAATACATGCAAGATATATAACCAAATACATGCAAGATATATAACCAAATACATGCAAGATATATAACCAAATACATGCAAGATATATAACCAAATACATGCAAGATATATAACCAAATACATGCAAGATATATAACCAAATACATGCAAGATATATAACCAAATACATGCAAGATATATAACCAAATACATGCAAGATATATAACCAAATACATGCAAGATATATAAATACATGCAAGATATATAACCAAATACATGCAAGATATATAACCAAATACATGCAAGATATATAACCAAATACATGCAAGATATATAACCAAATACATGCAAGATATATAACCAATACATGCAAGATATATAACCAAATACATGCAAGATATATAACCAAATACATGCAAGATATATAACCAAATACATGCAAGATATATAATACATGCAAGATATATAACCAAATACATGCAAGATATATAACCAAATACATGCAAGATATATAACAAATACATGCAAGATATATAACCAAATACATGCAAGATATATAATACATGCAAGATATATAACCAAATACATGCAAGATATATAACCAAATACATGCAAGATATATAATACATGCAAGATATATAACCAAATACATGCAAGATATATAATACATGCAAGATATATAACCAAATACATGCAAGATATATAAATACATGCAAGATATATAACCAAATACATGCA
>JABXNX010001056.1:0-13809 GCA_014843695.1 Archivesica marissinica
ACAAGTATACCAGTCCTGTAAACAAGTATACCAGTCCTGTAAACAAGTATACCAGTCATGTAAACAAGTATACCAGTCCTGTAAACAAGTATATCAGTCCTGTAAACAAGTATATCAGTCCTGTAAACAAGTATATCAGTCCTGTAAACAAGTATATCAGTCATGTAAACAAGTATACCAGTCATGTAAACAAGTATATCAGTCCTGTAAACAAGTATACCAGTCCTGTAAACAAGGATATCAGTCCTGTAAACAAGGATATCAGTCCCATAAACAAGGATATCAGTCCTGTAAACAAGGATATCAGTCCCATAAACAAGGATATCAGTCCCATAAACAAGGATATCAGTCCTGTAAACAAGGATATCAGTCCCATAAACAAGGATATCAGTCCCATAAACAAGGATATCAGTCCTGTAAACAAGGATACCAGTCCCATAAACAAGGATATCAGTCCTGTAAACAAGGATATCAGTCCCATAAACAAGGATATCAGTCCTGTAAACAAGGATATCAGTCCCATAAACAAGGATATCAGTCCCATAAACAAGGATATCAGTCCTGTAAACAAGGATATCAGTCCCATAAACAAGGATATCAGTCCCATAAACAAGGATATCAGTCCTGTAAACAAGGATACCAGTCCCATAAACAAGGATATCAGTCCTGTAAACAAGGATATCAGTCCCATAAACAAGGATATCAGTCCTGTAAACAAGGATATCAGTCCCATAAACAAGGATATCAGTCCCATAAACAAGGATATCAGTCCCATAAACAAGGATATCAGTCCTGTAAACAAGTATACCAGTCCCATAAACAAGGATACCAGTCCCATAAACAAGGATACCAGTCCCATAAACAAGGATACCAGTCCCATAAACAAGGATACCAGTCATGTAAACAAGTATACCAGTCCTGTAAACAAGGATACCAGTCCTGTAAACAAGGATACCAGTCCCATAAACAAGGATATCAGTCCTGTAAACAAGTATACCAGTCCCATAAACAAGTATACCAGTCCCATAAACAAGGATATCAGTCCTGTAAACAAGTATACCAGTCCCATAAACAAGGATATCAGTCCCATAAACAAGGATACCAGTCCCATAAACAAGGATACCAGTCCCATAAACAAGGATATCAGTCCTGTAAACAAGTATACCAGTCCCATAAACAAGGATACCAGTCCCATAAACAAGGATACCAGTCCCATAAACAAGGATACCAGTCCCATAAACAAGGATACCAGTCCCATAAACAAGGATACCAGTCCCATAAACAAGGATACCAGTCCCATAAACAAGGATACCAGTCCCATAAACAAGGATATCAGTCATGTAAACAAGTATACCAGTCCCATAAACAAGGATACCAGTCCTGTAAACAAGGATACCAGTCCCATAAACAAGGATACCAGTCCTGTAAACAAGGATACCAGTCCCATAAACAAGGATACCAGTCCCATAAACAAGGATACCAGTCCCATAAACAAGGATACCAGTCCTGTAAACAAGGATACCAGTCCCATAAACAATGATACCAGTCCCATAAACAAGGATACCAGTCCCATAAACAAGGATACCAGTCCTGTAAACAAGGATACCAGTCCCATAAACAAGGATACCAGTCCTGTAAACAAGGATACCAGTCCCATAAACAAGGATACCAGTCCTGTAAACAAGGATACCAGTCCTGTAAACAAGGATACCAGTCCTGTAAACAAGTATATCAGTCCTGTAAACAAGTATATCAGTCCTAAACAAGGATATCAGTCCTGTAAACAAGTATACATAAACAAGGATATCAGTCCCATAAACAAGGATACAGTCCTGTAAACAAGGATACCAGTCCCATAAACAAGTATCCCAGTCCCATAAACAAGTATCCCAGTCCCATAAACAAGGATACCAGTCCCATAAACAAGGATACCAGTCCCATAACAAGGATACCAGTCCCTAAACAAGGATACCAGTCCCATAACAAGGATACCAGTCCCATAAACAAGGATAGTTGTTGTTGTGTTGTGGTCCAGTCCTGGTGTTGGTAGTCCCATAAACAAGGATACCAGTCCTGTAAACAAGGATACCAGTCCCATAAACAAGGATACCAGTCCCATAAACAAGGATACCAGTCCCATAAACAAGGATACCAGTCCCATAAACAAGGATACCAGTCCTGTAAACAAGGATACCAGTCCCATAAACAAGGATACCAGTCCTGTAAACAAGGATACCAGTCCCATAAACAAGGATACCAGTCCTGTAAACAAGGATACCAGTCCTGTAAACAAGTATACCAGTCCTGTAAACAAGGATACCAGTCCTGTAAACAAGGATACCAGTCCCATAAACAAGGATACCAGTCCCATAAACAAGGATACCAGTCCTGTAAACAAGGATACCAGTCCTGTAAACAAGGATACCAGTCCCATAAACAAGTATCCCAGTCCCATAAACAAGTATCCCAGTCCCATAAACAAGGATACAGTCCCATAAACAAGGATACCAGTCCTGTAAACAAGGATACCAGTCCCATAAACAAGGATACCAGTCCCATAAACAAGGATACCAGTCCCGTAAACAAGTATACCAGTCCTGTAAACAAGGATATCAGTCCTGTAAACAAGGATACCAGTCCTGTAAACAAGGATACCAGTCTTGTAAACAAGTATACCGGTCATGTAAACAAATATATCAGTCCTGTAAACAAGGATATCAGTCCCGTAAACCAGTCCTGTAAACAAGTATACCAGTCCTGTAAACAAGTATACCAGTCCTGTAAACAAGTATACCAGTCATGTAAACAAGCATACCAGTCCCATAAACAAGTATACCGGTCATGTAAACAAATATATCAGTCCTGTAAACAAGGATATCAGTCCCGTAAACCAGTCCTGTAAACAAGTATACCAGTCCTGTAAACAAGTATACCAGTCCTGTAAACAAGTATACCAGTCATGTAAACAAGCATACCAGTCCCATAAACAAGTATACCGGTCATGTAAACAAATATATCAGTCCTGTAAACAAGGATATCAGTCCCGTAAACCAGTCCTGTAAACAAGTATACCAGTCCTGTAAACAAGTATACCAGTCCTGTAAACAAGTATACCAGTCATGTAAACAAGCATACCAGTCCCATAAACAAGTATACCGGTCATGTAAACAAATATATCAGTCCTGTAAACAAGGATATCAGTCCCGTAAACCAGTCCTGTAAACAAGTATACCAGTCCTGTAAACAAGTATACCAGTCCTGTAAACAAGTATACCGGTCATGTAAACAAGGATACCAGTCCTGTAAACAAGTATACCGGTCATGTAAACAAGGATACCAGTCCTGTAAACAAGGGCATCAGTCCTGTAAACAAGTATATCAGTCCTGTAAACAAGTATACCAGTCCTGTAAACAAGTATATCAGTCCTGTAAACAAGTATATCAGTCCTGTAAACAAGTATACCAGTCCTGTAAACAAGTATACCGGTCATGTAAACAAGGATACCAGTCCTGTAAACAAGGGCATCAGTCATGTAAACAAGAATTATTTTCACACTTGCGTGACAATTTATATCTGACATCTTAGGTGTTGTCTTTTTCTTTTCGAATACTATAATTTTGCTAACCGATACTCGGGACATTCTTCCGAATATTCAAATACTGGTTACCATGCCTAGTTTCGACAGATGATAAAAATAGGTTATGACAAAGAAAATAGAGCTTTACTTTAATAATCCTGGTGTCTACATACCGGGTACATCCTTCCCGAGATTACAAAACAGTGATGTGGCTGTCGTTATAAACAATGACGAATGTTTAATGAAGAACGCTGGCCCCGTTACAATTTCATGCATCAGAGGATCTGGAATAACAAGGAGTGAGCGAGTGAGTATTTGGTTTTTTTATACAAATTTATTTTAGCTCGATTGCGAAACAAGTTATTTCAACTTATATAAATCACTCTCGAGACCTTATTCCTGATGGAATCCATCGCCAAGAGGGAGAGAGAAGAGGCAACGTGGAATTTAAATGCCTTAGTTTATACAAATTTATTTTAGCTCGATTGCGAAACATTTCAACTTATATAAATCACTCTCGAGACCTCATTCCTGATGGAATCCATCGCCACGAGGGAGAGAAGAGGCAATGTGGAATTTAAATGCCTTGCCTAATGGCACAATCGTAACGGCTCCAGAGGGGCTCGAACTCCGGACCTTTCGCACCTGAAGCGAACGCGCATCTACTGCGCTATCACGACTTCCACCAAGTATTTGGTTTAACGGCGTATCAGCACAGTTCAGGCTATATCGCACCGGGTTAAGTATATTGTATACAAGATATCTACAATTAAAAATATTACGTAGATAACCTACTGTATGTATTACAAATTGTAATGACGAAAGGTCAATTGCAACAAAATTGATCAAGCTGTAAAAATGATAAAAAACGTCAATTTACAATTTATGGAAAAGATGTGATTCTTTTAAAAAATGCAATAATGTATTTAAAATCAATAGTGTCGAAAAGCTGCTTCATTGTCACAACTGTATAATATTTTTGACGAACGAGTGCACAGTGAATTAAGATGTGTTCAACATTTATAGAGGAATGGCATGGTATACACAACAATGGAAGAACAAGATGAAAGTATGAGATTACATACCAGCCATCTATTTCTGTTTCATGCCATTTATTTAAACATAATTTTATGAATGCACTGTTTATAATACTATACCAATTTACTAGTTAGGTGAATACTGTTCATTAGACCATGACATGTGATCACGGAACACTCCAATAATCTTACAGTGGAATATTACCCATAATCCTGTGAAATCTTACATATCTTCCTGTAACTTCAAACCCCTGTGGTGAAATCATCCAACAAACCTCCGTTACCGTCACTCTTCATTTACCCATAATCCTTACTGTTAACTCTATCTACCCATGATCCTTCAGTGAAATCCTACCCATAATCCATACTGTTAACTCTATCTACCCATGATCCTTCATTGTTAACTCTATCTACCCATGATCCTTACTGTTAACTCTATCTACCCATGATCCTTCATTGTTAACTCTATCTACCCATGATCCTTACTGTTAACTCTATCTACCCATAATCCTTCACTGTTAACTCTATCTACCCATGATCCTTCAGTGAAATCCTACCCATAATCCTTACTGTTAACTCTATCTACCCATGATCCTTCAGTGAAATCCTACCCATAATCCTTACTGTTATCTCTATCTACCCATAATCCTTCACTGTTAACTCTATCTACCCATGATCCTTCAGTGAAATCCTACCCATAATCCTTACTGTTAACTCTATCTACCCATGATCCTTCAGTGAAATCCTACCCATAATCCTTACTGTTAACTCTTATCTACCCATAATCCTTACTGTTAACTCTATCTACCCATGATCCTTCAGTGAAATCCTACCCATAATCCTTACTGTTAACTCTATCTACCCATGATCCTTCAGTGAAATCCTACCCATAATCCTTACTGTTAACTCTATCTACCCATGATCCTTCAGTGAAATCCTACCCATAATCCTTACTGTTAACTCTTATCTACCCATAATCCTTACTGTTAACTCTATCTACCCATGATCCTTCAGTGAAATCCTACCCATAATCCTTACTGTTAACTCTATCTACCCATGATCCTTCAGTGAAATCCTACCCATAATCCTTACTGTTAACTCTTATCTACCCATAATCCTTACTGTTAACTCTATCTACCCATGATCCTTCAGTGAAATCCTACCCATAATCCTTACTGTTAACTCTATCTACCCATGATCCTTCAGTGAAATCCTACCCATAATCCTTACTGTTAACTCTTATCTACCCATGATGCTTCAGTGAAATTCTACCCATAATCCTTACTGTTATCTCTATCTACCCATAATCCTTACTGTTAACTCTATCTACCCATGATCCTTCAGTGAAATCCTACCCATAATCCTTACTGTTAACTCTACTCATGATCCTTCAGTGAAATCCTACCCATAATCCTTCACTGTTACTCTATCTACCCATAATCCTTCACTGTTACTCTATCTACCCATAATCCTTACTGTTAACTCTACCCATGATCCTTCAGTGAAATCCTACCCATAATCCTTCACTGTTACTCTATCTACCCATGATCCTTCGGTGAAATCTTACCCATAATCCTTCACTGTTAACTCTATCTACCCATGATCCTTCAGTGAAATCTTACCCATAATCCTTCAGTGAAATCTTACCCATAATCCTCACTGTTAACTCTACACATGACACTTCAGTGAAATCCTACCCATAATCCTTCATTGTTAACTCTATCTACCCATAATCCTTCAGTGAAATCTTACCCAGTTTAAACTTGTGATCAATTTCCCCTTCCTCTATGTTTCCTAGGAAATGAGCGAGAGCTTCACAGCCCAGTAGTTGCAGAGACCTGAAAACTGGTATCTGCTGAGTACCAGTGCTTGTTAGCTTCATATGTGGTGTAACAGGACTGGCTCCCTGCTTCAGCATCTCTGAAATAATTGTCTTATTGGTTTCAACAAACAATGCCGATGTGCTACATGAAAAGTTCCCAACTTCACGTGTGTACTTCAGACCGGTGAACCTATACGAATATTGCTATATTGTGCATCCTAACTAACACATTGCCCAGGTGGATGAATCACGGAAGACATTTTCAGTTTTAATATATATATACGGAATTCATTGGATTGATACCCCCTTCCTGATGAAACAATAAATGTTTTAGAATTCAGTCTGGTTAAATTGGAGGATTGACAAGTGTTTGGTTAGACACTAGTCAGTATGTGCGATATATTTATACCAAATATGATTAAAATTCCATTAAAGCGACACTACATCAGTGAAAAAACAAATGTCTACAGAATGTAATTTCCTATTATATGGTATAATTGTTTTCCAAATATTTGCCTCAAAAACTGAACAAACGTCGTATACGCGGTTTGTTGACATAGCAAAATAATGTAAAATAGGTCGACATGAATGTGTAATACGAGTGTATCCTGAATAACACTATTTATGGTACAGATTTACCGTTATATCTCTCATTTGTGCCTGCGCATATTTATTTCAAGACTAATCTTAGTCAAACTATCTCTAAACGACAGTATCACTCTAATGACAAACGTCAATTCAGGAGCATGGATGACCATTATATGAAAAGCTACTTTCACTTTTGAAAGTTTGTAAACCAAAAAAACACTTGTTTATTGATTCATTGTTAGTGTTCGAATGTATTCAGATGAATTTGTAGCAATGCATTCATACGTAAAAAAAATGCATTCTAATTAGTTTTTGCGATGTTATGTCACTTTAACATATTTCTAGATATTGGTCAGTATGAATAATTTTATCAATTTAATGGTAAGTAATTCAAGATATTACCTGGACAAACATTTTACAGCAAATAATTCAAATATTTTTAGTCAATTGAAGGGCAATAACTCTGTCAAAATTAGGGCCTTTTTAGGGCTAATATATGTCAAATATAAGGCTAGTTAAAGCTGGAGGTGGTATGACAAACTTGGCAAAAGCCTGTGGTAACGCTAATGGCTGTTGATTTGCAGTAGAACGCTCGTTAAAACGATGCTTTTCGCCTTTTTCGTGAGATTTTAGCGCGCCAAGTCCCATCTTTCCCAGCTCAATTGATTTCCTACATACCGAACAATATGCCTTATATTTATCCGCATCTTTTATCGCCCACGTGTGTGACGAGGTCCACTTGTTATTGAAAACACTTTTACCCATATTTATTGGTTAAATCAGTCAAATATCAAGCAATGTATTATTTCACATTAATTTTGTTCACCGCCATTTTCTTTTTTTTTCCATCCGATTTACCTCGGACTTTTTCGTTGAACATCAAAACTCTGCACCCTACTATTTAAATAAATGAAATAACTTGCATAAAAACTAAAAAAGATCGTGATTTTTTTGTTTTGTTGATTGTGTATCATCATTATTGACTGGAAATACATACTTTTCATACCTGTTGTCTTCTTTAGGGCCATTTCAAAATGTTTTTAGGGCCAAACACATAAAAATTAGGGCCTTTTCAAGGCTAAAATGCAAATTAGGGCTTTTCAAGGCAGCTTTCGATTAAATCCATTTGCATTCTGTATACAATAGATATGTACTGTACATTATGAATGAATAAATATGGTTAAACTAATAACTCTGTGGAGTTAACTAGCGAAAAGTCTACATGCACACTATGGTGATACATATTTCATTCTAAGCTTCATAAAATTACATGCATTGGTTACCGAGGACTGGCTCAGGATGGACACATGAATGGACAATGCTAAAACAATTTGCCTCGAGTGACGGTGGATAATAAAACAATGCTACTTACTTGGCGTGGTTCCCCCACTGTGATCGGTAGCTATACCGCCTAAACAGAACTGCAGCAATGGAGTGGCCACCTGAATAAATACAATTTATTTATTTATATTTCGGGTTTTACGCCTGCATCAGCACCATTTCGGGCTATATAACCGGCGGGCAGTTTACCTAACAACACCTTTCCTGGGCAGGCTCCAGCGGTTAACCAGTACTTGGGTGCACCAACCTCCGTAAGAAACTGCCAACTTTTTCACATAAATGAGACATGGCCTGAGCGGGGCTCGAACACGTGACCATCAGTGAGGATAGGTTACAGTGGTATACAAGTCAGCGACCATAACCACTCGACCACGAAGGCGGACCTGAATAAATACAAGACTTCAAAGATAATCGTGCATTTCAAATAGCAACTCCAACCTTCATATAATGTAATGGATATAGTGTCTGCCTTGTGACCGAGAGGTTGTCAGTTCGAGCATCAAACCACTTTAGGCAGGACACTTAAATTCACATCTCTCTCCCTCATTGCGATGGATTCCATCAGGACACTTAAATTCACATCTCTCTCCCTCATTGCGATGGATTCCATCAGGACACTTAAATTCACATCTCTCTCCCTCATTGCGATGGATTCCATCAGGACACTTAAATTCACATCTCTCTCCCTCATTGCAATGGATTCCATCAGGACACTTAAATTCACATGTCTCTCCCTCATTGCGATGGATTCCATCAGGACACGTAAATTCACATGTCTCTCCCTCATGGCAATGGATTCCATCAGGACACGTAAATTCCAGGGTTGATATAAATCATGATTTTTTTTAAAAAATCAAAAAAATCGGATTTTTTTAATTTAAATCGATTTTTTTTTATTTTAATTGATTTTTTTGATTTTAATAGTAGTTATTTTAAAATATATAGTGATACTAAAATAAAACACAAAGGTAATTTCAATGCATTTATGATTTAAATATATACATTACACATAGTTTAGAATAAGATGATTTAAATATATATGGAGAGGTTCTCCTCATCATGTGTATGAGTAGTCGGAGTATATGTAGTATGTGGAGTAGCTGGAGAGTCTGGAATAGCATCATGCGCTTGCTGCTCAGTGTCGCGACTGTCGGCAGTGATCAGGTCGCACATACTAGTAGTGTTACTGTTACAATCTTGAACATGTTGCTTCATACGAGAGACCAGTCCCTGCATTTGTTTCGCACACTTTTTACATTTAGCCTTACATCCAGACTTTCCACGAACAGTAAACTTGTCAAAATACAACCATACACAATCTTTTTTTCTACCAGACATTGTGAAGATTGATGTGCAACTTCCCTTTATTATAATACTGATCAACAAAGTTGCTTCTTATTAACTGAAGTTTTTGAACATATCAATATTAGGTCAAATTTGAAATAGATACATCTACAGTGTATATATATATAGTCTATTAGCCATTTTAAATAATTATAGATAAATAGATCTATTTTAGGCCAATGGTCATTACTGAAATGAGTCATGGGAACTAATTGAATAGTTTTGAATAGCTTCAAAGCATAAATGACTCTGTACTACTTACTTTCTTTAATACAATCATTACAATGCAAATAATTACCTTCAAAGCATGCCCCCAATTACCAAAACCAAAGACATGTGTGGACACTTACCTCTATACTAACTGTGACCGGCTTATAATTATCTAATCCGTGATAAATAGGTGATCAATGATTTAAATCAAGTGATTTAAATCATACAACTCTGGTAAATTCACATCTCTCTCCCTCATTGCGATGGATTCCATCTGGAATGAGGTCTCGAGAGCACATATCTCCCTCCTGGCGATGGATTCCATCTGGAATGAGGTCTCGAGAGCACATCTCTCCCTCCTGGCGATGGATTCCATCTGGAATGAGGTCTCGAGAGCACATCTCTCTCCCTCATGGCGATGGATTCCATCTGGATTGAGGTCTCGAGAGCACATCTCTCTTCCTCGTGGCGATGGATTCCATCTGGAATGAGGTCTCGAGAGCGATTAATCAAATGTTGCAAACACTTGATAATCGAGGTAAAATAAATTTGTATAATTTGATTGTCTATTGAGCAAGTAAATAAACCAGAACAATTGTCTATACGACACATTTCTTCATTCATACTCATCAAATTAATCTTGCCAAATGTAATTTCATAATTCTATAAATGAAACAAATAATGAATTTCCGCAAGTGTTGGGTTGATGTACACGGGTTCTGTTTAGGATCAACATTACATAAACCCAATGCTATATTACATTTATACAAGCTTTTCTACATACAATAGTTCCTATATCCTTCAAACATCAACTTTGGAAGTCGTGATGCAGTGGATGCGCGTTCGCTTCAGGTGCAAACGGTCAGGAGTTCGAACCCCGCTGGAGCCGTTACGATTGTGCCCTTAAATTCCACGTTGCCTCTTCTCTCTCCCTCGCGGCGATGGATTCCATCAGGAATGAGGTCTTGAGAGTGATTAATATAAGTTGTAAGAACTTGTTTCACAATCGAGCTAAAATAAATTTGTATAAACAAAACTAAACATCAACTAAATCCGGCTTCACTAGTTGCAGTCGGGGAAAAGTCATGGATTTACTAGTTGCAGTCGGGGAAGTCATGGCTTCACTAGTTGCAGTCGGGGGAAAAGTCATGGCATCACTAGTTGTAGTCGGGGGGGGGGGGGGGGGAGTCATGGCTTCACTAGTTGCAGTCAGGGGGAAAAGTCATGACTTCACTAGTTGCAGTGGGGGGGGAAAAGTCATGAGTTCACTAGTTGCGGTGGGGGGGAGTCATGGCTTCGCTAGTTGCAGTCGGGGGGGAAAGTCATGGCGTCGCTAGTGCAGTAGGGGGGAAAGTCTGGCTTCGCTAGTTGCAGTCGGGGGGAAAAGTCATGGCGTCGCTAGTTTAGTCTGGGGGGAAGTCGTGGTTCGTAGTTGCGTCGGGGGAAAAAGTCATGGCTTCGCTAGTTGCAGTCGGGGGGAAGAAGTCATGGCTTCGCTAGTTGCAGTCGGGGGGGATAAAGTCATGGTTCGATAGTTGCAGTAGGGGGGAAAAGTCATGGCTTCACTAGTTGAGTCGGGGGGAAAAGTTATGGCTTCGCTAGTTGCAGTCGGGGGGGGGGGGGGGGAGGAAGTCATGGCTTCACCAGTTGAAGTGGGGGGGGGGGGGATTCATGGCTTCACTAGTTGCAGTCGGGGGAAAAGTCATGGCTCATAGGGGGGGGGAAGTCTGGCTTCACAGTTGCAGTCGGGGGGGGGGGGGAATTCATGGCTTCACTAGTTGCAGTCGGGGGGAAAGTCATGGCTTCGCTAGTTGCAGTGGGGGAAAAGTCATGGCTTCACTAGTTGCAGTCGGGGAAGTCATTGCTTCACTAGGGGGGGGGGGGGGGAAGTCTGGCTTCGCTAGTTGCAGTCTGGGGGGGGTCGGGGGGGAAGTCATGGCTTCGCTAGTTGCAGTCGGGGAAAAGTCATGGCTTCACTAGTTGCAATCGGGGAAAAGTCATGGCTTCACTAGTTGCAGTCGGGGAAAAGTCATTAGTTGCAGTCGGGGAACAATCATGGTTTCACTAGTTGCAGTCGGGGAAAAGTCAGTCTTTATAACTTCTTCCTAAATCTTCTGAGAGAAGTGACTTCTCCCAATACATTTGGCTCTAGCTTGAGCTCTGAATACACTAAATATTACATTCTCGTGATATACTGACCATATCAAAGTTTGCCGACACTTTGCTACCCAGCAACCAAATAAAATGCCACCAGCACATCAATTTCTCCATGGCAACACTTTCATTTCTGGCGTTGTTGTGCTTAAACACTTGCATTATAAGCTTGATCCTCTTCGGGTCATGAAGAACAGCTGAAATGCATACAGTACATCGGAAATCAGCTCCGAACATTTATTCCGATTCAACAATTTTTAAAGTGGAACTACATGGATATAAAAATAAAACTATTATAACTTTTTTACATACAAGTAGCAACATTACAACACTTTCTTCCATTATAACTTGAATAATTATTGTCAGCCTGTAAACAAGTGTGTTTTTGCAATATAACAAAACTGAAAGTGAAAGTAGAACTTTCCTGAATCGGTGTGTACATTTGGAATGCATCATTCTCTATCGGAATCAGAACAAAATCTAAGTCGGCTGTTTCACCATCCAATGTCGAGTCACGCCTGCGAATTAAGCCTTGTTTACATACTTGTTCCTTATAATAAGAAAAAGACCTTCAGTGACAGAAGATTTAGTACTGTTGGACCCAAGCTTTGGAATGAACTGCCTTTGAGCCTTAGACAAAGTGAGTCAGTTAACCTATTCAAGAACATTTGAAAACTCACTTCCTCAGAGACTACTATGCATTGTTCTGAATAGTCTGTGATTTCTTCATTGATGACTGGTTATTTAATGTTTGTGTCTGGATTGGTGTACTGTTTTTATTATCTTTTAATTCATTATTGTACAACGCCATTGAATATGTATTTATATGTAGAAATAGGCGTTTAAGCAAATAAACAAGTTTGTTGAATAGACAATTCGCTTATACGACAGTGCTATATTTATTTCGTTTCTGTGCAAATATTTAGATTTTTTCAACACACGGTAATCATAGTCTTTAAATATCTGGTACTTTTTACCAAAAGACATCCGTTATAGTGTCGATTTAAATAGGAACCAAAAGACATCCGTTATAGTGTCGCTTTAAATAGGAACCAAAAGACATCCGTTATAGTGTCGCTTTAAATAGGAACCAAAAGACATCCGTTATAGTGTCACTTTAAATAGGAACCAAAAGACATCCGTTATAGTGTCGCTTTAAATAGGAACCAAAAGACATCCGTTATAGTGTCGCTTTAAATAGGAACCAAAAGACATCCGTTATAGTGTCGCTTTAAATAGGAACCAAAAGACATCCATTATAGTGTCGCTTTAAATAGGAGACGAGAGAAATAAAGTATTGAGCGATAATATATTCTGAGGATTTCAAATCGAAATATTTGTTTGTTTAGATTAAATAATATTTATTTCTTGGAATATACATAATTAATATGTACATACATGTAGGATTGAGGAGAAGGGAACCTGGTTCTATGGCTTCCTCTTTCCTAGTTTGTTTTTGGGACTTAAACTCGCACAAACAGCTTACCGTAATCGCCGATATATAAGACGCAGGTTTTTCCCTCCAAAATAGTATTATCCAAAAGTCTACTGCATCTTATACTCCAGCTTAGAACTAAATTCCATTGTTTCAAAGACTCAAAAACGACAAATGGCTTATTAAAACAAAGGGAGATAAATGTTTCATACTATTTTTCTCTAAGTACCGTATGGACCATACTTGTTCCGGATTTCGTTCCAAGTTTAATTATCTACATATTATGGAAAATCATAAAAA
>JABXNX010001057.1:0-13807 GCA_014843695.1 Archivesica marissinica
TCCCTCCCATACAGATCCATTCTACAAGGACCAGGCTACACACCTCCTTCCCATACAGATCCATTCTACAAGAACCAGACTACACACCTCCCTCCCATACAGATACATTCTACAAGAACCAGGCTACACCCCTCCCTCCTATACAGATCCATTCTACAAGGACCAGGCTACACACCTCCTTCCCATACAGATCCATTCTACAAGAACCAGGCTACACACCTCCCTCCCATACAGATACATTCTACAAGAACCAGGCTACACCCCTCCCTCCCATACAGATCCATTCTACAAGGACCAGGCTACACACCTCCCTCCTATACAGATACATTCTACAAGGACCAGGCTACACACCTCCTTCCCATACAGATCTATTCTACAAGGAACATGCTACACACCTCCCTTCCATACAGATACATTCTACAAGGACCAGGCTACACCCCTCCCTCCCATACAGATCCATTCTACAACACAAAGGCTACACACCTCCCTCCTATACAGATCCAGTCTACAGGGACCAGGCTACACACCTCCCTTTCATACAGATACATTCTACAAGGACCAGGCTACACACCTCCCTCCTATACAGATCCAGTCTACAAGGACCAGGCTACACACCTCCCTCCTATACAGATCCAGTCTACAAGGACCAGGCTACACACCTCCCTTCCATACAGACACATTCTACAAGGACCAGGCTACACACCTCCCTCCCATATAGATACATTCTACAAGAACTAGGCTAAACCCCCGCCCCCTCTGATAGAGATCCATTCGACAAGAATCATGCTACACACCTCCCTCCCATACATATCCATTCTACAAAGACCAGGCTACATACCTCCCTCCCATACAGATCCATTCTACAACACAAAGGCTACACACATCCCTCCCATACAGATCCATTCTACAAGTACCATACTACACACCTCCCTCCCATACAGATCCATTCTACAAGTACAATACTACACACCTCCCTCCCATACATATCCATTCTACAAGGACCAGGCTACATACCTCCCTCCCATACAGATCCGTTCTACAACACAAAGGCTACACACCTCCCTCCATACAGATCCATTCTACAAGTACCATACTACACACCTCCTTCCCATACAAATACATTCCACAAGGACCAGGCTACACACCTCCCTCCCATACATATCCATTCTACAAGGACCAGGCTACATACCTCCCTCCCATACAGATCTATTCTACAACACAAAGGCTACACACCTCCCTCCCATACAGATCCATTCTACAAGTACCATGCTACACACCTTCCCATACAGATTCATTCTACAAGTACCATACTACACACCTCCCTCCCATACAGATCCATTCTACAAGTACCATGCTACACACCGCCCTCCCATACATATCCATTCTACAAGTACAATACTACACACCTCCTCCCATACATATCCATTCTACAAGGACCAGGCTACATACCTCACTCCCATACAGATCCGTTCTACAACACAAAGGCTACACACCTCCCTCCCATACAGATCCATTCTACAAGTACCATACTACACACCTCCTTCCCATACAAATACATTCCACAAGGACCAGGCTACACACCTCCCTCCCATACATATCCATTCTACAAGGACCAGGCTACATACCTCCCTCCCATACAGATATATTCTACAACACAAAGGCTACACACCTCCCTCCCATACAGATCCATTCTACAAGTACCATGCTACACACCTTCCCATACAAATTCATTCTACAAGTACCATACTACACACCTCCCTCCCATACAGATCCATTCTACAAGTACCATGCTACACACCGCCCTCCCATACAGATCCATTCTACAAGTACCATACTACACACCTCCCTCCCATACAGATCCATTCTACAAGGACCAGGCTACACACCTCCCCCCTATACAAATCCAGTCTACAAGGACCAGGCTACACACCTCCTTCCCATACAGATACATTCTACAAGGACCAGGCTACACACCTCCCTCCCATACAGATCCATTCTACAAGGACCAGGCTACACACCTCCCCCTATACAGATCCAGTCTACAAGGACCAGGCTACACACCTCCCCCCTATACAGATCCATTATACACGTACCATACTACACACCTCCCTCCCATACAGATCCATTCTACAAGGACCAGGCTACACACCTCCCTCCCATACAGATCCAGTCTACAAGGACCAGGCTACACACCTCCCTCCCATACAGATCCAGTCTACAAGGACCAGGCTACATACCTCCCTCCTATACAGATCCATTCTACAACACAAAGGCTACACACCTCCCTCCCATACAGATACATTCTACAAGGACCAGGCTACATACCTCCCACCCATACAGATCCATTCTACAAGGACCAGGCTACACACCTCCCCCCTATACAGATCCAGTCTACAAGGACCAGGCTACACACCTCCCCCCTATACAGATCCATTCTACAAGTACCATACTACACACCTCCCTCCCATACAGATCCATTCTACAAGGACCAGGCTACATACCTCCTTCCCATACAGATACATTCTACAAGGACCAGGCTACGCACCTCCCTCCCATACAGATCCATTCTACAAGGACCAGGCTACACACCTCCCTCCTATACAGATCCATTCTACAAGGACCAGGCTACACACCTCCCTTTCATACAGATACATTCTACAAGGACCAGGCTACACACCTCCCTCCTATACAGGTCCATTCTACAAGGGCCAGGCTACACCCCTCCCTCCCATACAGATCCATTCTACAAGGACCAGGCTACACACCTCCTTCCCATACAGATGCATTCTACAAGAACCAGGCTACACACCTCCCTCCCATACAGATACATTCTACAAGAACCAGGCTACACCCCTCCCTCCTATACATATCCATTCTACAAGGACCAGGCTACACACCTCCCTCCTATACAGATACATTCTACAAGGACTAGGCTACACACCTCCTTCCCATACAGATCCATTCTACAAGGACAATGCTACACACCTCCCTCCCATACAGATCCATTCTACAACACAAAGGCTACACGCCTCCCTCCCATACAGATACATTCTACAAGGACCAGGCTACATACCTCCCACCCATACAGATCCATTCTACAAGGACCAGGCTACACACCTCCCCCCTATACAGATCCAGTCTACAAGGACCAGGCTACACACCTCCCCCCTATACAGATCCATTCTACAAGTACCATACTACACACCTCCCTCCCATACAGATCCATTCTACAAGGACCAGGCTACATACCTCCTTCCCATACAGATACATTCTACAAGGACCAGGCTACGCACCTCCCTCCCATACAGATCCATTCTACAAGGACCAGGCTACACACCTCCCTCCTATACAGATCCATTCTACAAGGACCAGGCTACACACCTCCCTTTCATACAGATACATTCTACAAGGACCAGGCTACACACCTCCCTCCTATACAGATCCATTCTACAAGGGCCAGGCTACACCCCTCCCTCCCATACAGATCCATTCTACAAGGACCAGGCTACACACCTCCTTCCCATACAGATCCATTCTACAAGAACCAGACTACACACCTCCCTCCCATACAGATACATTCTACAAGAACCAGGCTACACCCCTCCCTCCTATACAGATCCATTCTACAAGGACCAGGCTACACACCTCCCTCCTATACAGATACATTCTACAAGGACTAGGCTACACACCTCCTTCCCATACAGATCCATTCTACAAGGACCATGCTACACACCTCCCTCCCATACAGATCCATTCTACAACACAAAGGCTACACACCTCCCTCCTATACAGATCCAGTCTACAGGGACCAGGCTACACACCTCCCTTTCATACAGATCCAGTCTACAGGGACCAGGCTACACACCTCCCTTTCATACAGATACATTCTACAAGGACCAGGCTACACACCTCCCTCCTATACAGATCCAGTCTACAAGGACCAGGCTACACACCTCCCTTCCATACAGATACATTCTACAAGGACCAGGCTACACACCTCCCTCCCATACAGATACATTCTACAAGGACCAGGCTACATACCTCCCTCCCATACAGATCCGTTCTACAACACAAAGGCTACACACCTCCCTCCCATACATATCCATTCTACAAGTACCATACTACACACCTCCTTCCCATACAAATACATTCCACAAGGACCAGGCTACACACCTCCCTCCAATACATATCCATTCTACAAGGACCAGGCTACATACCTCCCTCCCATACAGATATATTCTACAACACAAAGGCTACACACCTCCCTCCCATAAAGATCCATTCGACAAGGACCAGGCTACATACCTCCCTCCCATACAGATTCATTCTACAAGGACCAGGCTACACACCTCCCCCCTATACAGATCCAGTCTACAAGGACCAGGCTACTCACCTCCCCCCTATACAGATCCATTCTACAAGTACCATACTACACACCTCCCTCCCATACAGATCCATTCTACAAGGACCAGGCTACATACCTCCCTCCCATACAGATACATTCTACAAGGACCAGGCTACGCACCTCCCTCCCATACAGAACCATTCTACAAGGACCAGGCTACACACCTCCCTCCCATACAGATCCATTCTACAAGGACCAGGCTACACACCTCCCCCTATACAGATCCAGTCTACAAGGACCAGGCTACACACCTCCCCCCTATACAGATCCATTATACACGTACCATACTACACACCTCCCTCCCATACAGATCCATTCTACAAGGACCAGGCTACACACCTCCCTCCCATACAGATCCAGTCTACAAGGACCAGGCTACACACCTCCCTCCCATACAGATCCAGTCTACAAGGACCAGGCTACACACCTCCCTCCCATACAGATCCATTCTACAAGGACCAGGCTACACACCTCCCTCCCATACAGATCCATTCTACAAGGACCAGGCTACAACTCCCTCCCATACAGATACATTCTACAAGGACCAGGCTACACACCTCCCTCCCATACAGATCCAGTCTACAAGAACCAGGCTACACATCCCTCCCATACAGATCCAGTCTACAAGGACCAGGCTACACACCTCCCTCCTATACAGATCCAGTCTACAACACAAAGGCTACACTTCCCTCCCATACAGATCCAGTCTACAAGAACCTGGCTACACCCCTCCCTCCCATACCGATCCAGTCTACAAGAACTTGGCTACACACCTCCCTCCCATACAGATCCAGTCTACAAGAACCTGGCTACACACCTCCCTCCCATACAGATCCAGTCTACAAGAACCTGGCTACACACCTCCCTCCCATACAGATCCAGTCTACAAGAACCACATTACACACAATGCTATACAGATCCATTCAACAAGGGCCATGCTATACAGATCCATTCTACAAGGACCAGGCTATACAGATCCATTCAACAAGGACCATGCTATACAGATCCATTCAACAAGGACCATGCTATACAGATCCATTCTACAAGGACCATGCTATACAGATCCATTCAACAAGGGCCATGCTATACAGATCCATTATACAAGGACCATGCTATACAGATCCATTCTACAAGGACCATGCTATACAGATCCATTATACAAGGACCAGGCTATACAGATCCATTCTACAAGGACCAGGCTATACACCTCCCTTTCATACAGATACATTATACAAGGACCAGGCTACACACATCCCTCCCATACAGATCCATTCTACAAGGACCAGGCTACACACCTCCCTCCCATACAGATCCAATCTACAAGGACCAGGCTACACACCTCCCTCCTATACAGATCCAGTCTACAAGGACCAGGCTACACACCTCCCTCCCATACAGATACATTCTACAAGGACCAGGCTACACACCTCCCTCCCATACAGATCCAGTCTACAAGGACCAGGCTACACACCTCCCTCCCATACAGGTCCATTCTACAAGGACCAGGCTACAACTCCCTTCCATACAGATACATTCTACAAGGACTAGGCTACACACCTCCCTCCCATACAGATACAGTCTACAAGAACCAGGCTACACTTCCCTCCCATACAGATCCAGTCTACAAGAACCAGGCTACACTTCCCTCCCATACAGATCCAGTCTACAAGGACCAGGCTACACACCTCCCTCCTATACAGATCCAGTCTACAACACAAAGGCTACACTTCCCTCCCATACAGATCCAGTCTACAAGAACCTGGCTACACCCCTCCCTCCCATACAGATCCAGTCTACAAGAACTTGGCTACACACCTCCCTCCCATACAGATCCAGTCTACAAGAACCTGGCTACACACCTCCCTCCCATACAGATCCAGTCTACAAGAACCTGGCTACACACCTCCCTCCCATACAGATCCAGTCTACAAGAACCAGATTACACACAATGCTATACAGATCCATTCAACAAGGGCCATGCTATATAGATCCATTCTACAAGGACCAGGCTATACAGATCCATTCAACAAGGACCATGCTATACAGATCCATTCAACAAGGACCATGCTATACAGATCCATTCTACAAGGACCATGCTATACAGATCCATTCAACAAGGGCCATGCTATACAGATCCATTATACAAGGACCATGCTATACAGATCCATTCTACAAGGACCATGCTATACAGATCCATTATACAAGGACCAGGCTATACAGATCCATTCTACAATGACCAGGCTATACAGATCCATTCTACAAGGACCAGGCTATATAGATCCATTCTACAAGGACCAGGCTATACAGATCCATTATACAAGGGCCATGCTATACAGATCCATTCTACAAGGCCCATGATATACATATACATTCTACAAGGACCAGGCTATACAGATCCATTCTACAAGGACCAGGCTATACAGATCCATTCTACAAGGACCAGGCTATACAGATCCATTCTACAAGGGCCATGCTATACAGATCCATTCTACAAGGGCCAGGCTATACAGATCCATTCTACAAGGGCCATGCCATACAGATCCATTCTACAAGGGCCATGCTATACAGATCCATTCTACAAGGACCATGCTATACAGATCCATTCTACAAGGGCCATGCTATACAGATCCATTCTACAAGGACCATGCTATACAGATCCATTCTACAAGGACCATGATATACAGATCCATTCTACAAGGACCATGCTATACAGATCCATTATACAAGGACCATGCTATACAGATCAATTCTACAAGGACCATGCTATACAGATCCATTCTACAAGGACCATGCTATACAGATCCATTATACAAGGACCATGCTATACAGATCCATTCTACAAGGGTCAGGCTATACAGATCCATTCTACAAGGGACAGGCTATACAGATCCAGTCTACAAGAATCTGGCTACACACCTCCCTCCCATACAGATCCATTCTACAAGTACCATACTACACACCTCCCTCCCATACAGATCCATTCTACACGTACCATACTACACACCTCCCTCCCATACATATCCATTCTACAAGGACCAGGCTACATACCTCCCTCCCATACAGATCCATTCTACAACACAAAGGCTACACACCTCCCTCCCATACAGATCCATTCTACAAGTACCATACTACACACCTCCTTCCCATACAGATACATTCCACAAGGACCAGGCTACACACTTCCCTCCAATACATATCCATTCTACAAGGACCAGGCTACATACCTCCCTCATATACAGATCCATTCTACAACACAAAGGCTACACACCTCCCTCCCATACAGATCTATTCTACAAGTACCATGCTACACACCTCCTTCCCATACAGATCCATTCTACAAGTACTATACTACACACCTCCCTTCCATACAGATCCATTCTACAAGTACCATACTACACACCTCCCTTCCATACAGATACATTCTACAAGGACCATACTACACACCTCCCTTCCATACAGATACATTCTACAAGGACCATACTACACACCTCCCTTCCATACAGATACATTCTACAAGTACCATACTACACACCTCCCTTCCATACAGATACATTCTACAAGGACCAGGCTACATACCTCCCTTCCATACAGATACATTCTACAAGGACCAGGCTAAACCCCCGCCCCCTCTGATAGAGATCCATTCGACAAGAACCAGGCTACACACCTCCCTCCCATACATATCCATTCTACAAGGACCAGGCTACATACCTCCCTCCCATACAGATCCATTCTACAACACAAAGGCTACACACCTCCCTCCCATACAGATCCATTCTACAAGTACCATACTACACACCTCCCTCCCATACAGATCCATTATACACGTACCATACTACACACCTCCCTCCCATACATATCCATTCTACAAGGACCAGGCTACATACCTCCCTCCCATACAGATCCATTCTACAACACAAAGGCTACACACCTCCCTCCCATACAGATCCATTCTACAAGTACCATACTACACACCTCCTTCCCATACAGATACATTCCACAAGGACCAGGCTACACACCTCCCTCCCATACATATCCATTCTACAAAGACCAGGCTACATACCTCCCTCCCATACAGATCCATTCTACAACACAAAGGCTACACACCTCCCTCCCATACAGATCCATTCTACAAGTACTATGCTACACACCTCCTTCCCATACAGATCCATTCTACAAGTACCATACTACACACCTCCCTCCAATACAGATCCATTCTACAAGTACCATGCTACACACCTCCTTCCCATACAGATCCATTCTACAAGTACCATGCTACACACCTCCTTCCCATACATATCCATTCTACAAGGACCAGGTTACACACCTCCATTCCATACAGATCCATTCTACAAGTACCATACTACACACCTCCCTTCATACAGATACATTCTACAAGGACCAGGTTACATACCTCCCTTCCATACAGATACATTCTACAAGGACCAGGCTACACACCTCCCTCCCATACAGATCCATTCTACAAGGACCAGGCTACACACCTCCTTCCCATACAGATCCATTCTACAAGGACCAGGCTACACACCTCCCTTCCATACAGATCCATTCTACAAGGACCAGGCTACACACCTCCCTTCCATACAGATCCATTCTACAAGGACCAGGCTACACACTGCCCTACTATACAGATACATTCTACAAGGACCAGGCTACACACCTCCCTTCCATACAGATCCATTCTACAAGGACAGGCTATACAGATCCATTCTACAAGGGTCAGGCTATACAGATCAATTATACAAGGACCAGGCTATACAGATCCATTCTACAAGGGACAGGCTATACAGATCCATTCTACAAGGGTCAGGCTATACAGATCCATTATAC
The DNA here is from genome assembly GCA_014843695.1 of Archivesica marissinica. Lineage (NCBI taxonomy): Eukaryota > Metazoa > Mollusca > Bivalvia > Venerida > Vesicomyidae > Archivesica > Archivesica marissinica. The sequence continues at coordinate 9,254 of JABXNX010001057.1, forward strand.
AAGGACCAGGCTATACATATCCATTCTACAAGGACCAGGCTATACAGATCCATTCTACAAGGGCCAGGCTATACAGATCCATTCTACAAGGACCAGGCTATACAGATCCATTCTACAAGGACCAGGCTCTACAGATCCATTCTACAAGGGCCAGGCTATACAGATCCATTCTACAAGGACCAGGCTATACAGATCCATTCTACGAGGGCCAGGCTATACAGATCCATTCTACAAGGGTCAGGCTATACAGATCCATTCTACAAGGGACAGGCTATACAGATCCATTCTACAAGGACCATGCTATACAGATCCATTCTACAAGGACCAGTCTATACAGATCCATTATACAAGGACCAGGCTATACAGATCCATTCTACAAGGGCATTGCTATACAGATCCATTCTACAAGGGCCAGGCTATACAGATCCATTCTACAAGGGCCAGGCTATACAGATCCATTCTACAAGGGCCAGGCTATACAGATCCATTCTACAAGGGACAGGCTATACAGATCCATTCTACAAGGGCCAGGCTATACAGATCCATTCTACAAGGACCAGGCTATACAGATCCATTCTACAAGGACCAGACTATACAGATCCATTCTACAAGGACCAGTCTATACAGATCCATTCTACAAGGACCAGGTTATACAGATCCATTCTACAAAGACCAGACTATACAGATCCATTCTACAAGGACCAGGTTATACAGATCCATTCTACAAGGACCAGACTATACAGATCCATTGTACAAGGACCAGGCTATACAGATCCATTCTACAAGGACCATGATATACATATCCATTGTACAAGGGACAGGCTATACAGATCCAGTCTACAAGAACCTGGCTACACACCTCCCTCCCATACAGATCCATTCTACAAGTACCATACTACACACCTCCCTCCCATACAGATCCATTCTACACGTACCATACTACACACCTCCCTCCCATACATATCCATTCTACAAGGACCAGGCTACATACCTCCCTCCCATACAGATCCATTCTACAACACAAAGGTTACACACCTCCCTCCCATACAGATCCATTCTACAAGTACCATACTACACACCTCCTTCCCATACAGATACATTCCACAAGGACCAGGCTACACACTTCCCTCCCATACATATCCATTCTACAAGGACCAGGCTACATACCTCCCTCATATACAGATCCATTCTACAACACAAAGGCTACACACCTCCCTCCCATACAGATCTATTCTACAAGTACCATGCTACACACCTCCTTCCCATACAGATCCATTCTACAAGTACTATACTACACACCTCCCTTCCATACAGATCCATTCTACAAGTACCATACTACACACCTCCCTTCCATACAGATACATTCTACAAGGACCAGGCTACATACCTCCCTTCCATACAGATACATTCTACAAGGACCAGGCTAAACCCCCGCCCCCTCTGATAGAGATCCATTCGACAAGAACCAGGCTACACACCTCCCTCCCATACATATCCATTCTACAAGGACCAGGCTACATACCTCCCTCCCATACAGATCCATTCTACAACACAAAGGCTACACACCTCCCTCCCATACAGATCCATTCTACAAGTACCATACTACACACCTCCTTCCCATACAGATACATTCCACAAGGACCAGGCTACACACTTCCCTCCAATACATATCCATTCTACAAGGACCAGGCTACATACCTCCCTCATATACAGATCCATTCTACAACACAAAGGCTACACACCTCCCTCCCATACAGATCTATTCTACAAGTACCATGCTACACACCTCCTTCCCATACAGATCCATTCTACAAGTACTATGCTACACACCTCCCTTCCATACAGATCCATTCTACAAGGACCAGGCTACATACCTCCCTCCCATACAGATCCATTCTACAACACAAGGCTACACACCTCCCTCCCATACAGATCCATTCTACAAGTACTATGCTACACACCTCCTTCCCATACAGATCCATTCTACAAGTACCATACTACACACCTCCCTCCCATACAGATCCATTCTACAAGTACCATGCTACACACCTCCTTCCCATACAGATCCATTCTACAAGTACCATGCTACACACCTCCTTCCCATACATATCCATTCTACAAGGACCAGGTTACACACCTCCCTTCCATACAGATCCATTCTACAAGTACCATACTACACACCTCCCTTCCATACAGATACATTCTACAAGGACCAGGTTACATACCTCCCTTCCATACAGATACATTCTACAAGGACCAGGCTACACACCTCCCTCCCATACAGATCCATTATACAAGGACCAGGCTACACACCTCCTTCCCATACAGATCCATTCTACAAGGACCAGGCTACACACCTCCCTTCCATACAGATCCATTCTACAAGGACCAGGCTACACACCTCCCTTCCATACAGATCCATTCTACAAGGACCAGGCTACACACTGCCCTACTATACAGATACATTCTACAAGGACCAGGCTACACACCTCCCTTCCATACAGATCCATTCTACAAGGACAGGCTATACAGATCCATTCTACAAGGGTCAGGCTATACAGATCCATTATACAAGGACCAGGCTATACAGATCCATTCTACAAGGGACAGGCTATACATATCCATTCTACAAGGACCAGGCTATACAGATCCATTCTACAAGGGCCAGGCTATACAGATCCATTCTACAAGGACCAGGCTATACAGATCCATTCTACAAGGACCAGGCTATACAGATCCATTCTACAAGGGCCAGGCTATACAGATCCATTCTACAAGGACCAGGCTATACAGATCCATTCTACAAGGGCCAGGCTATACAGATCCATTCTACAAGGGTCAGGCTATACAGATCCATTCTACAAGGGACAGGCTATACAGATCCATTCTACAAGGACCATGCTATACAGATCCATTCTACAAGGACCAGTATATACAGATCCATTATACAAGGACCAGGCTATACAGATCCATTCTACAAGGGCCATGCTATATAGATCCATTCTACAAGGGCCAGGCTATACAGATCCATTCTACAAGGGCCAGGCTATACAGATCCATTCTACAAGGGCCAGGCTATACAGATCCATTCTACAAGGGACAGGCTATACAGATCCATTCTACAAGGGCCAGGCTATACAGATCCATTCTACAAGGACCAGGCTATACAGATCCATTCTACAAGGACCAGACTATACAGATCCATTCTACAAAGACCAGTCTATACAGATCCATTCTACAAGGACCAGGTTATACAGATCCATTCTACAAAGACCAGACTATACAGATCCATTCTACAAGGACCAGGTTATACAGATCCATTCTACAAGGACCAGACTATACAGATCCATTCTACAAGGACCAGGCTATACAGATCCATTCTACAAGGACCATGATATACATATCCATTGTACAAGGACCAGGCTATACAGATCCATTCTATAAGGACCAGTCTATACAGATCCATTCTACAAGGACCAGGCTATACAGATCCATTCTACAAGTACCAGGCTATACAGATCCATTCTACAAGGACCAGGTTATACAGATCCATTCTACAAGGACCAGGCTATACAGATCCATTCTACAAGGACCAGGCTATACAGATCCATTCTACAAGGACCAGACTATACAGATCCATTCTATAAGGACCAGGCTATACAGATCCATTCTACAAGGGCCAGGTTATACAGATCCATTCTACAAGGGCCAGGCTATACAGATCCATTCTACAAGGGCCAGGCTATACAGATCCATTCTACAAGGGCCAGGCTATACAGATCCATTCTACAAGGACCAGGTTATACAGATCCATTCTACAAGGACAAAACTATACAGATCCATTCTACAAGGACCAGGTTATACAGATCCATTCTACAGGGACCAGGCTAAATAAGGATATAAGTTACTTTTATGTTCAATGGGTCTGTACATACAATTTATAGTGAATGGTAGCTTTGTCTGCAAATTGCCTGGCAAGCCAAATAAAAAGATTTCATGTGACCCAGTTAGTTTCAACTGTTGGGTGATGATGCGGTTCAACAATGACTGTACACAAACTATTTCAGATATGAACAAATGTACATGCATTTTGGATTGTTGATTGACTTGGACAAGTAAAGACTACATATTGGTTAGGAAATAATGTCTACTATTTTAGCACTGATAATAAAGTACATGTACAAACTTTCATAAAATTAAGCTGACACCCTTTCTATATTGGTTTAAACAGTATTTATTCCAATAAATTGACATGTATAACACAAAAAATGTTACAAATTACATAAATTGTAAATGGTTTGGATTGGAAAACAAGTTTTCAGAAAACTTATATTAATTCCTCTCCAATGGAAATGTACATACTAAATATTTGCAACTAAAATCGAGTAACTTGAGGCGGATATTCTATATACATTTATGCAAGAAGTACTGTTCTAAGAAGGGACAGTTGGACATGAAAAGAAAATACTTAATAATCATTCAAACAATGAAACCACACACCGATCAACAGGTCAGCCAGCGCCTCCCTGGAGGTCTTACGATGCCTCGAAACGC
>JABXNX010001058.1:0-13801 GCA_014843695.1 Archivesica marissinica
TTATATACAGCATTAGGGAGAATGTCTTTATATACATTAGGGAGAGCGTCCATTATATACAGCATTAGGAGACTGTCTTTATATACAGCATTGGGGAGACTGTCTTTATATGCAACATTAGGGAGAGCGTCCTTTATATACAGCATTAGGGAGACTGTCCTTTATATACAACATTAGGGAGACTGTCTTTATATACAGCATTAGGGAGAATGTCCTTTATATACAACATTAGGGAGACTGTCTTTATATACAGCATTAGGGAGATTGTCCTTTATATACAACATTAGGGAGACTGTCCTTTATATACAGCATTAGGGAGAGCATCCTTTATATACAGCATTAGGGAGAGCATCCTTTATATACAGCATTAGGGAGAGCGTCCTTTATATACAGCATTAGGGAGACTGTCCTTTATATACAGCATTAGGGAGAGTGTCTTTATATACAGCATTAGTGAGACTGTCCTTTATATACAACATTAGGGAGAGCATCCTTTATATATAGCATTAGGGAGACTGTCCTTTATATACAACATTAGGGAGACTGTCCTTTATATACAGCATTAGGGAGAGCATCCTTTATATACAACATTAGGGAGAACGTCCTTTATATACAGCATTAGGGAGAGCATCCTTAATATACAGCATTAGGGAGAGCATCCTTTATATATAGCATTAGGGAAAGTGTCCCTTATATACAGCATTAGGGAGAGCATCCTCTATTTACAGCATTAGGGAGAGCATCCTTTATATACAACATTAGGGAGAGCATCCTTTATATACAGCATTAGGGAGAGCATCCTTTATATGCAACATTAGGGAGACTGTCCCTTATATACAGCATTAGGGAAAGCATCCTTTATATACAGCATTAGGGAGACTGTCTTTATATACAGCATTAGGGAGACTGTCCTTTATATACAGCATTAGGGAGAGTGTCCGTTATATACAGCATTAGTGAGACTGTCCTTTATATACAACATTAGGGAGAGCATCCTTTATATACAGCATTAGGGAGAGCGTCCTTTATATACAGCATTAGGGAGACTGTCCTTTACATACAGCATTAGGGAGAGTGTCCTTTATATACAGCATTAGGGAGACTGTCCTTTATATACAACATTAGGGAGACAGTCTTTATATACAGCATTAGGGAGAATGTCCTCTATATACAACATTAGGGAGACTGTCTTTATATACAGCATTAGGGAGATTGTCCTTTATATACAACATTAGTGAGAACGTCCTTTATATACAGTATTAGGGAGACTGTCCTTTATATACAGCATTAGGGAGAGCATCCTTTATATACAGCATTAGGGAGACTGTCCTTTATATACAACATTAAGGAGAGCATCCTTTATATATAGCATTAGGGAGAGCATCCTTTATATACAGCATTAGGGAGACTGTCCTTTACATACAGCATTAGGGAGAGTGTCCTTTATATACAGCATTAGGGAGACTGTCCTTTATATACAACACTAGGGAGATTGTCCTTTACATACAACATTAGGGAGACAGTCTTTATATACAGCATTAGGGAGAATGTCCTTTATATACAACATTAGGGAGACTGTCTTTATATACAGCATTAGGGAGATTGTCCTTTATATACAACATTAGTGAGAACGTCCTTTATATACAGCATTAGGGAGAGTGTCCTTTATATACAGCATTAGGGAGAGCATCCTTTATATACAGCATTAGGGAGAGCATCCTTTATATACAGCATTAGGGAGAGCATCCTTTATATATAGCATTAGGGAGAGCATCCTTTATATAGAGCATTAGGGAGAGTGTCCTTTATATACAGCATTAGGGAGAGCTTCCTTTATATACAGCATTAGGGAGAGCATCCTTTATATACAGCATTATGGAGAGCGTCCTTTATATACAGCATTAGGGAGAGCATCCTTTATATACAGCATTAGGGAGAGCATCCTTTATATACAGCATTAGGGAGAGCATCCTTTATATAGATCATTCGGGAGAGTGTCCTTTATATACAGCATTAGGGAGAGCATCCTTTATATACAGCATTAGGGAGAGCATCCTTTATATACAGCATTAGGGAGAGCATCCTTTATATACAGCATTAGGGAGAGCCTCCTTTATATACAGCATTAGGGAGAGCATACTTTATATACAGCATTAGTGAGAACGTCCTTTATATACAGCATTAGGGAGAGCATCCTTCATATACAGTATTAGGGAGTGCATCCTTTATATACAGCATTAGGGAGAGCATCCTTTATATACAGCATTAGGGAGAGCGTCCTTTATATACAGCATTAGGGAGACTGTCCTTTACATACAGCATTAGGGAGAGTGTCCTTTATATACAGCATTAGGGAGACTGTCCTTTATATACAACATTAGGGAGACTGTCCTTTACATACAACATTAGGGAGACAGTCTTTATATACAGCATTAGGGAGAATGTCCTTTATATACAACACTAGGGAGAGCATCCTTTATATACAGCATTAGGGAGAGCATCCTTTATATACAGCATTAGGGAGAATGTCCTTTACATACAGCATTAGGGAGAGTGTCCTTTATATACAACATTAGGTAGACTGTCCTTTATATATAACATTAGGGAGACTGTCCTTTACATACAACATTAGGGAGACAGTCTTTATATACAGCACTAGGGAGAATGTCCTCTATATACAACATTAGGGAGACTGTCTTTATATACAGCATTAGGGAGATTGTCCTTTATATACAACATTAGTGAGAACGTCCTTTATATACAGTATTAGGGAGACTGTCCTTTATATACAGCATTAGGGAGAGCATCCTTTATATACAGCATTAGGGAGAGCATCCTTAATATACAGCATTAGGGAGAGCATCCTTTATATATAGCATTAGGGAAAGTGTCCCTTATATAAAGCATTAGGGAGAGCATCCTCTATTTACAGCATTAGGGAGAGCATCCTTTATATACAACATTAGGGAGAGCATCCTTTATATACAGCATTAGGGAGAGCATCCTTTATATGCAACATTTGGGAGACTGTCCCTTATATACAGCATTAGGGAGAGCATCCTTTATATACAACATTAGGGAGAGCATCCTTTATATACAGCATTAGGGAGACTGTCTTTATATACAACATTAGGGAGAGCGTCATTTATATACAGCATTAGGGAGAGCATCCTTTATATACAGCATTAGGGAGAGCATCCTTTATATACAGCATTAGGGAGAGCATCCTTTATATACAGCATTAGGGAGAGCATCCTTTATATAGAGCATTAGGGAGTGTGTCCTTTATATACAGCATTAGGGAGAGCATCCTTTATATACAGCATTAGGGAGAGCATCCTTTATATACAGCATTATGGAGAGCGTCCTTTATATACAGCATTAGGGAGAGCATCCTTTATATACAGCATTAGGGAGAGCATCCTTTATATAGAGCATTAGGGAGAGTGTCCTTTATATACAGCATTAGGGAGAGCATCCTTTATATACAGCATTATGGAGAGCATCCTTTATATACAACATTAGTGAGAGCATCCTTTATATAGAGCATTAGGGAGAGCGTCCTTTATATACAGCATTAGGGAGAGCATCCTTTATATACAACATTAGGGAGAGTGTCCTTTATATACAACATTAGGGAGAGCATCCTTTATATACAGTATTAGGGAGAGCATCCTTTATATACAGCATTAGGGAGAGCGTCCTTTATATACAGCATTAGGGAGAACGTCCTTTATATACAGCATTAGGGAGAACGTCCTTTATATGCAACATTAGGGAGAGTGTCCTTTATATACAACATTAGGGAGAGCATCCTTTATATACAGTATTAGGGAGAACGTCCTTTATATACAACATTAGGGAGAACGTCCTTTATATACAGCATTAGGTAGACTGTCCTTTACATACAGCATTAGGGAGAGTGTCCTTTATATACAGCATTAGTGAGACTGTCCTTTATATACAACATTAGGGAGAGCATCCTTTATATACAGCATTAGGGAGAGCGTCCTTTATATACAGCATTAGGGAGACTGTCCTTTACATACAGCATTAGGGAGAGTGTCCTTTATATACAGCATTAGGGAGACTGTCCTTTATATACAACATTAGGGAGACAGTCTTTATATACAGCATTAGGGAGAATGTCCTTTATATACAACATTAGGGAGACTGTCTTTATATACAGCATTAGGGAGATTGTCCTTTATATACAACATTAGTGAGAACGTCCTTTATATACAGCATTAGGGAGACTGTCCTTTATATACAGCATTAGGGAGAGCATCCTTTATATACAGCATTAGGGAGAGCATCCTTAATATACAGCATTAGGGAGAGCATCCTTTATATATAGCATTAGGGAAAGTGTCCCTTATATACAGCATTAGGGAGAGCATCCTCTATTTACAGCATTAGGGAGAGCATCCTTTATATACAACATTAGGGAGAGCATCCTTTATATACAGCATTAGGGAGAGCATCCTTTATATGCAACATTAGGGAGACTGTCCTTTATATACAGCATTAGGGAGAGCATCCTTTATATACAACATTAGGGAGAGCATCCTTTATATACAGCATTAGGGAGACTGTCTTTATATACAACATTAGGGAGAGCGTCCTTTATATACAGCATTAGGGAGAGCGTCCTTTATATACAGCATTAGGGAGAGCATCCTTTATATACAGCATTAGGGAGAGCATCCTTTATATACAGCATTAGGGAGAGCTCCTTTATATAGAGCATTAGGGAGAGTGTCCTTTATATACAGCATTAGGGAGGCATCCTTTATATACAGCATTAGGGAGAGCATCCTTATATACAGCATTATGGAGAGCGCCTTTATATACAGCATTAGGGAGAGCATCCTTTATATACACATTAGGGAGAGCATCCTTTAATACAGCATTAGGGAGAGTGTCCTTTATATACAGCATTGGAGAGTGTCCTTTATATACAGCATTAGGGAGAGCACCTTTATATACAGCATTAGGGAGACCTTTATATACAACATTAGTGAGAGCATCCTTTATATAGAGCTTGGGAGAGCGTCCTTTATTACAGCATTAGGGAGAGCATCTTTATATACAGCATTAGGGAAGTGTCCTTTATATACAACATTAGGGAGAGCATCCTTTATATACAGTATTAGGGAGAGCATCCTTTATATACAGCATTAGGGAGAGCGTCCTTTATATACAGCATTAGGGAGAACGTCCTTTATATACAGCATTAGGGAGAACGTCCTTTATATGCAACATTATGGAGAGTGTCCTTTATATACAACATTAGGGAGAGCATCCTTTATATACAGTATTAGGGAGAACGTCCTTTATATACAACATTAGGGAGAACGTCCTTTATATACAGCATTAGGGAGAACGTCCTTTATATACAGCATTAGGGAGAGTTTCCTTTATATACAGCATTAGGGAGATTGTCCTTTATATACAGCATTAGTGAGAACGTCCTTTATATACAGCATTAGGGAGAGCATCCTTTATATACAGTATTAGGGAGAGCATCCTTTATATACAGCATTAGGGAGAGCATCCTTTATATACAGCATTAGGGAGAACGTCCTTTATATACAGCATTAGGGAGAACGTCCTTTATATACAGCATTAGGGAGACTGTCTTTATATACAACATTAGGGAGAGCGTCCTTTATATACAGCATTAGGAGACTGTCTTTATATACAGCATTAGGGAGACAGTCCTTTATATACAACATTAGTGAGAGGTCTTTATATACAGCATTAGGGAGACAGTCCTTTATATACAGCATTAGGGAGACAGTCCTTTATATACAGCATTAGGGAGACAGTCCGTTATATACAGCATTAGGGAGACATTCCTTTATATACAGCATTAGGGAGACTGTCTTTATATACAGCATTAGGGAGACTGTCCTTTATATACAGCATTAGGGAGACAGTCCTTATATACAGCATTAGGGAGACTGTCTTTATATACAGCATTAGGGAGACTGTCCTTTATATACAGCATTGGGGAGACTGTCTTTATATACAACATTAGGGAGACTGTCCTTTTTATGAATCATTAGTGAGAACATCCTTTATATACAGCATTAGGGAGACTGTCTTTATATACATTAGGGAGAGCGTCCATTATATACAGCATTAAGAGACTGTCTTTATATACAGCATTGGGGAGACTGTCTTTATATGCAACATTAGGGAGAGCGTCCTTTATATACAGCATTAGGAGACTGTCTTTATATACAGCATTGGGGAGACTGTCTATATATACAGCATTAGGGAGACTGTCTTTATATACAGCATTAGGGAGACTGTCCTCTATATACAACATTAGGGAGACTGTCCTTTATATACAGCATTAGGGCGACTGTCCTTTATATACAACATTAGGGAGACTGTCCTTTATATACAACATTATGGAGACTGTCTTTATATACAGCATTAGGGAGATTGTCCTTTATATACAACATTAGTGAGAACGTCCTTTATATACAGCATTAGGGAGAGCCTCCTTTATATACAGTATTAGGGAGAGCATCCTTTATATACAGCATTAGGGAGAGCGTCCTTTATATACAGCATTAGTGAGACTGTCCTTTACATACAGCATTAGGGAGAGTGTCCTTTATATACAGCATTAGTGAGACTGTCCTTTATATACAACATTAGGGAGAGCATCCTTTATATATAGCATTAGGGAGACTGTCCTTTATATACAACATTAGGGAGACTGTCCTTTATATACAGCATTAGGGAGAGCATCCTTTATATACAACATTAGGGAGAACGTCCTTTATATACAGCATTAGGGAGAGCATCCTTAATATACAGCATTAGGGAGAGCATCCTTTATATATAGCATTAGGGAAAGTGTCCCTTATATACAGCATTAGGGAGAGCATCCTCTATTTACAGCATTAGGGAGAGCATCCTTTATATACAACATTAGGGAGAGCATCCTTTATATACAGCATTAGGGAGAGCATTCTTTATATGCAACATTAGGGAGACTGTCCCTTATATACAGCATTAGGGAGAGCATCCTTTATATACAACATTAGGGAGAGCGTCCTTTATATACAGCATTAGGGAGAGCATCCTTTATATACAGCATTAGGGAGACTGTCCTTTACATACAACATTAGGGAGACTGTCCTTTATATACAGCATTAGGGAGAGCATCCTTTATATACAGCATTAGGGAGAGCGTCCTTTATATACAGCATTAGGGAGAGCATCCTTTATACACAGCATCAGGGAGAGCGTCCTTTATATACAGCATTAGGGAGACTGTCCTTTACATACAGCATTAGGGAGAGTGTCCTTTATATACAACATTAGTGAGACTGTCCTTTATATACAACATTAGGGAGAGCATCCTTTATATACAGCATTAGGGAGAGCATCCTTTATATACAGCATTAGGGAGACTGTCCTTTACATACAGCATTAGGGAGACTGTCCTTTATATACAGCATTAGGGAGACTGTCCTTTATATACAGCATTAGTGAGAGTGTCCTTTATATACAGCATTAGGGAGACTGTCCTTTATATACAACATTAGGGAGACAGTCTTTACATACAGCATTAGGGAGAATGTCCTCTATATACAACATTAGGGAGACTGTCTTTATATACAGCATTAGGGAGATTGTCCTTTATATACAGCATTAGTGAGAACGTCCTTTATATACAGTATTAGGGAGACTGTCCTATATATACAGCATTAGGGAGAGCATCCTTTATATACAGCATTAGGGAGAGCATCCTTAATATACAGCATTAGGGAGAGCATCCTTTATATATAGCATTAGGGAAAGTGTCCCTTATATACAGCATTAGGGAGAGCATCCTCTATTTACAGCATTAGGGAGAGCATCCTTTATATACAACATTAGGGAGAGCATCCTTTATATACAGCATTAGGGAGAGCATCCTTTATATGCAACATTAGGGAGACTGTCCCTTATATACAGCATTAGGGAGAGCATCCTTTATATACAACATTAGGGAGAGCATCCTTTATATACAGCATTAGGGAGAACGTCCTTTATATACAGCATTAGGGAGAACGTCCTTTATATACAGCATTAGGGAGACTGTCTTTATATACAGCATTAGGGAGAGCGTCCTTTATATACAGCATTAGGAGACTGTCTTTATATACAGCATTAGGGAGACAGTCCTTTATATACAACATTAGGGAGAGGTCTTTATATACAGCATTAGGGAGACAGTCCTTTATATACAGCATTAGGGAGACAGTCCTTTATATACAGCATTAGGGAGACAGTCCTTTATATACAGCATTAGGGAGACATTCCTTTATATACAGCATTAGGGAGACTGTCTTTATATACAGCATTAGGGAGACTGTCCTTTATATACAGCATTAGGGAGACAGTCCTTATATACAGCATTAGGGAGACTGTCTTTATATACAGCATTAGGGAGACTGTCCTTTATATACAGCATTAGGGAGACTGTCTTTATATACAGCATTAGGGAGACTGTCCTTTATATACAGCATTAGGGAGACATCCTTTATATACAGCATTAGGGAGACTGTCTTTATATACATTAGGGAGAGGTCCTTATATACAGCATTAGGGAGACTGTCTTTATATACAGCATTGGGAGACTGTCTTTATATACAGCATTAGGGAGAGTGTCTTTATATACAGCATTAGGGAGACTGTTTTATATACAGCATAGGGAGGACTTTATATACAGCATTAGGGAGACTGTCTTTATATACAGCATTAGGGAGACCGTCCTTTATATACAGCATTAGGGAGACTGTCCTTTATATACAGCATTAGGGAGACTGTCCTTTATATACAGCATTAGGGAGACTGTCCTTTATATACAGCATTAGGGAGACTGTCTTTATATACAGCATTAGGGAGACTGTCCTATATACAGCATTAGGGAGACTGTCCTTTATATACAGCATTAGGGAGACGTCCTTATATACAGCATTAGGGAGAGTCCTTTATATACAGCATTAGGGAGAGCGTCCTTTATATACAGCATTAGGGAGAGTGTCCTTTATATACAGCATTAGGGAGAGCATCCTTTATATACAGCATTAGGGAGAGCGTCCTTTATATACAGCATTAGGGAGAGCATCCTTTATATACAGCATTAGGGAGAGCATCCTTTATATACAGCATTAGGGAGAGCATCCTTTATATACAGCATTAGGGAGAGCGTCCTTTATATACAGCATTAGGGAGAGCATCCTTTATATACAGCATTAGGGAGAGCGTCCTTTATATACAGCATTAGGGAGAGCATCCTTTATATACAGCATTAGGGAGAGCATCCTTTATATACAGCATTAGGGAGAGCATCCTTTATATACATCATTAGGGAGAGTGTCCTTTATATACAGCATTAGGGAGAGCATCCTTTATATACAGCATTAGGGAGAGCATCCTTTATATACAGCATTAGGGAGAGCCTCCTTTATATACAGCATTAGGGAGAGCATACTTTATATACAGCATTAGTGAGAACATCCTTTATATACAGCATTAGGGAGAGCATCCTTCATATACAGTATTAGGGAGTGCATCCTTTATATACAGCATTAGGGAGAGCATCCTTTATATACAGCATTAGGGAGAGCGTCCTTTATATACAGCATTAGGGAGACTGTCCTTTACATACAGCATTAGGGAGAGTGTCCTTTATATACAGCATTAGGGAGACTGTCCTTTATATACAACATTAGGGAGACTGTCCTTTATATACAGCATTAGGGAGACAGTCTTTATATACAGCATTAGGGAGACTGTCCTTTATATACAGCATTAGGGAGAGCATCCTTTATATACAGCATTAGGGAGAGCATCCTTTATATACAGCATTAGGGAGACTGTCCTTTATATACAGCATTAGGGAGACTGTCCTTTATATACAGCATTAGGGAGACTGTCCTTTATATACAGCATTAGGGAGACTGTCCTTTATATACAGCATTAGGGAGACAGTCTTTATATACAGCATTAGGGAGAAAGTCCTTTATATACAGCATTAGGGAGACTGTCTTTATATACAGCATTAGGGAGATTGTCCTTTATATACAACATTAGTGAGAACGTCCTTTATATACAGCATTAGGGAGAGTGTCCTTTATATACAGCATTAGGGAGAGCATCCTTTATATACAGCATTAGGGAGAGCATCCTTTATATACAGCATTAGGGAGAGCATCCTTTATATACAGCATTAGGGAGAGCATCCTTTATATAGAGCATTAGGGAGAGTGTCCTTTATATACAGCATTAGGGAGAACGTCCTTTATATACAGCATTAGGGAGAGCATCCTTTATATACAGCATTATGGAGAGCGTCCTTTATATACAGCATTAGGGAGAGCATCCTTTATATACAGCATTAGGGAGAGCATCCTTTATATACAGCATTAGGGAGAGCATCCTTTATATAGAGCATTAGGGAGAGTGTCCTTTATATACAGCATTAGGGAGAGCATCCTTTATATACAGCATTAGGGAGAGCATCCTTTATATACAGCATTAGGGAGAGCCTCCTTTATATACAGCATTAGGGAGAGCATCCTTTATATACAGCATTAGTGAGAACGTCCTTTATATACAGCATTAGGGAGAGCATCCTTCATATACAGTATTAGGGAGTGCATCCTTTATATACAGCATTAGGGAGAGCATCCTTTATATACAGCATTAGGGAGAGCGTCCTTTATATACAGCATTAGGGAGACTGTCCTTTACATACAGCATTAGGGAGAGTGTCCTTTATATACAGCATTAGGGAGACTGTCCTTTATATACAACATTAGGGAGACTGTCCTTTACATACAACATTAGGGAGACAGTCTTTATATACAGCATTAGGGAGAATGTCCTTTATATACAACATTAGGGAGACTGTCTTTATATACAGCATTAGGGAGATTGTCCTTTATATACAACATTAGTGAGAACGTCCTTTATATACAGCATTAGGGAGAGTGTCCTTTATATACAGCATTAGGGAGAGCATCCTTTATATACAGCATTAGGGAGAGCATCCTTTATATACAGCATTAGGGAGAGCATCCTTTATATACAGCATTAGGGAGAGCATCCTTTATATAGAGCATTAGGGAGAGTGTCCTTTATATACAGCATTAGGGAAGCATCTTTATATACAGCATTAGGGAGAGCATCCTTTATATACAGCATTATGGAGAGCGTCCTTTATATACAGCATTAGGGAGAGTATCCTTTATATACAGCATTAGGGAGAGCATCCTTTATATACAGCATTAGGGAGAGCATCCTTTATATAGAGCATTAGGGAGAGTGTCCTTTATATACAGCATTAGGGAGAGCATCCTTTATATACAGCATTATGGAGAGCATCCTTTATATACAACATTAGTGAGAGCATCCTTTATATAGAGCATTAGGGAGAGCGTCCTTTATATACAGCATTAGGGAGAGCATCCTTTATATACAACATTAGGGAGAGTGTCCTTTATATACAACATTAGGGAGAGCATCCTTTATATACAGTATTAGGGAGAGCATCCTTTATATACAGCATTAGGGAGAGCGTCCTTTATATACAGCATTAGGGAGAACGTCCTTTATATACAGCATTAGGGAGAACGTCCTTTATATACAACATTAGGGAGAGTGTCCTTTATATACAACATTAGGGAGAGCATCCTTTATATACAGTATTAGGGAGAACGTCCTTTATATACAACATTAGGGAGAACGTCCTTTATATACAGCATTAGGGAGAGCGTCCTTTATATACAGCATTAGGGAGAGTGTCCTTTATATACAGCATTAGGGAGATTGTCCTTTATATACAGCATTAGTGAGAACGTCCTTTATATACAGCATTAGGGAGAGCATCCTTTATATACAGTATTAGGGAGAGCATCCTTTATATACAGCATTAGGGAGAGCATCCTTTATATACAGCATTAGGGAGAACGTCCTTTATATACAGCATTAGGGAGAGCGTCCTTTATATACAGCATTAGGGAGAGCATCCTTTATATACAGCATTAGGGAGAGCGTCCTTTATATACAGCATTAGGGAGAGCATCCTTTATATACAGCATTAGGGAGAGTGTCCTTTATATACAGCATTAGGGAGACTGTCCTTTATATACAGCATTAGGGAGAGTGTCCTTTATATACAGCATTAGGGAGAGCATCCTTTATATACAACATTAGGGAGAGCATCCTTTATATACAGCATTAGGGAGAGCATCCTTTATATACAGCATTATGGAGAGCATCCTTTATATACAGATTAGGAGAGTGTCTTTATATATAGCATTGGGGAGAGTGTCTTTATATACAGCATTAGGGGGAGTGTCCTTTATATACAACATTAGTGAGATGTCCTTTATATACAGCATTAGGGAGACTGGGAGAGCATCCTTTATATAGAGCATTGGGGGTGTCCTTTATATACAGCATTAGGGAGAGCGTCCTTTATATACAGCATTAGGGAGAGCATCCTTTATATACAGCATTAGGGAGAGCGTCCTTTATATACAGCATTAGGGAGAGCATCCTTTATATACAGCATTAGGGAGAGCATCCTTTATATACAGCATTAGGGAGACTGTCCTTTATATACAGCATTAGGGAGAGCGTCCTTTATATACAGCATTAGGGAGAGCATCCTTTATATACAATATTAGGGAGAGTGTCCTTTATATACAGCATTAGGGAGAGTGTCCTTTATATACAGCATTAGGGAGAGCATCCTTTATATACAGCATTAGGGAGAGTGTCTTTATATACAGCATTATGGAGAGCGTCCTTTATATACAGCATTAGTGAGAATGTCTTTATATACAGCATTAGGGAGAGCATCCTTTGTATACAAATTTAGTGAGAGCTTACTTTATATACAGCATTAGTGAGAAAGTCCTTTATATACAACATTAGGGAGACTGTCTTTATATACAGCATTAGGGAGACTGTCTTTATATACAGCATTAGTGAGAGTGTCTTTATATAGAGCATTAGGGAGACTGTCTTTATATACAGCATTAGGGAGACTGTCTTTATATACAGCATTAGGGAGACAGTCCTTTATATACAGCATTAGTGAATCAGTCCTTCATATACAGCATTAGGGAGACTGTCTTTATATACAGCATTAGGGAGACTGTCTTTATATACAGCATTAGGGAGACAGTCCTTTATATACAGCATTAGGGAGAGCGTCCTTTATATACAGCATTAGGGAGACTGTCTTTATATACATCATTAGGGAGACTGTCTTTATATACAGCATTAGGGAGACTCTCCTTATATACAGCATTAGGGAGACTGTCCCTTATATACATCATTAGGGAGACAGTCCTTTATATACAACATTAGGGAGACTGTCCTTTATATACATCATTAGGGAGAGCATCCTTTATATGCAACATTAGGGAGACCGTCCTTTATATAGAGCATTAGGGAGAGCATCCTTTATATACAGCATTAGGGAGAGCATCCTTTATATACAGCATTAGGGAGTGCATCCTTTATATACAGCATTAGGGAGAGCATCCTTTATATACAGCATTAGGGAGAGCGTCCTTTATATACAGCATTAGGGAGATTGTCCTTTACATACAGCATTAGGGAGAGTGTCCTTTATATATAGCATTAGGGAGACTGTCCTTTATATACAACATTAGGGAGACTGTCCGTTACATACAACATTAGGGAGACAGTCTTTATATACAGCATTAGTGAGAATGTCCTTTATATACAACATTAGGGAGACTGTCTTTAT
>JABXNX010001059.1:0-13793 GCA_014843695.1 Archivesica marissinica
GAAATAGGGAACGATACCAAGACAGATTGAGTGAAATAGGGAACGATACCAAGACATATTGAGTGAAATAGGGAACGATACCAAGATATATTGAGTGAAATAGGGAACGATACCAAGACATATTGAACGATGTAGAGAACGATACCAAGACATATTGAGTGAAATAGGGAACGATACTAAGACATATTGAACGATGTAGAGAACGATACCAAGACATATTGAGTGAAATAGGGAACGATACCAAGACATATTGCGTGAAATAGGGAACGATACCAAGACATATTGAGTGAAATAGGGAACGATACCAAGACATATTGAACGATGTAGAGAACGATACCAAGACATATTGAGTGAAATAGGGAACGATACCAAGACATATTGCGTGAAATAGGGAACTATACCAAGACAGATTGAGTGAAATAGGGAACGATACCAAGACATATTGAGTGAAATAGGGAACGATACCAAGACATATTGAGTGAAATAGGGAACGATACGAAGACATATTGAACGATGTAGAGAACGATACCAAGACATATTGAGTGAAATAGGGAACGATACCAAGACATATTGAACGATGTAGAGAACGATACCAAGACATATTGAGTGAAATAGGGAACGATACCAAAACATATTGCGTGAAATAGGGAACGATACCAAGACAGATTGAGTGAAATAGGGAACGATACCAAGACATATTGAGTGAAATAGGGAACGATACCAAGATATATTGAACGATGTAGAGAACGATACCATGACATATTGAGTGAAATAGGGAACGATACCAAGACATATTGAACGATGTAGAGAACGATACCAAGACATATTGAGTGAAATAGGGAACGATACCAAGACATATTGCGTGAAATAGGGAACGATACCAAGACAGATTGAGTGAAATAGGGAACGATACCAAGACATATTGAGTGAAATAGGGAACGCTACCAAGACATATTGAACGATGTAGAGAACGATACCAAGACATATTGAGTGAAATAGAGAACGATACCAAGACATATTGCGTGAAATAGGGAACGATACCAAGACAGATTGAGTGAAATAGGGAACGATACCAAGACATATTGCGTGAAATAGGGAACTATACCAAGACAGATTGAGTGAAATAGGGAACGATACCAAGACATATTGAGTGAAATAGGGAACGATACCAAGACATATTGAGTGAAATAGGGAACGATACGAAGACATATTGAACGATGTAGAGAACGATACCAAGACATATTGAGTGAAATAGGGAACGATACCAAGACATATTGAACGATGTTGAGAACGATACCAAGACATATTGAGTGAAATAGGGAACGATACCAAGACATATTGCGTGAAATAGGGAACGATACCAAGACAGATTGAGTGAAATAGGGAACGATACCAAGACATATTGAGTGAAATAGGGAACGATACCAAGATATATTCAGTGAAATAGGGAACGATACGAAGATATATTGAACGATGTAGAGAACGATACCAAGACATATTGAGTGAAATAGGGAACGATACCAAGACATATTGAACGATGTAGAGAACGATACCAAGACATATTGAGTGAAATAGGGAACGATACCAAGACATATTGCGTGAAATAGGGAACGATACCAAGACAGATTGAGTGAAATAGGGAACGATACCAAGACATATTGAGTGAAATAGGGAACGATACCAAGACATATTGAGTGAAATAGGGAACGATACCAAGACAGATTGAGTGAAATAGGGAACGATACCAAGACAGATTGCGTGAAATAGGGAACGATACCAAGACATATCGCGTGAAATAGGGAACGATACCAAGACAGATTGCGTGAAATAGGGAACGATACCAAGACAGATTGCTTGAAATATGGAACGATACCAAGACAGGTTGCGTGAAATAGGGAACGATACTAAGACATATTGCGTGAAATAGGGATCGATAACAAGACATATTGAGTGAAATAGGGAACGATACCAAGACAGATTGCGTGAAATAGGGAACGATACCAAGACACATTGAGTGAAATAGGGAACGATACCAAGACATATTGAACGATGTAGAGAACGATACCAAGACATATTGAGTGAAATAGGGAACGATACCAAGACATATTGCGTGAAATAGGGAACGATACCAAGACAGATTGAGTGAAATAGGGAACGATACCAAGACATATTGCGTGAAATAGGGAACGATACCAAGACAGATTGAGTGAAATAGGGAACGATACCAAGACATATTGAGTGAAATAGGGAACGATACCAAGATATATTGAGTGAAATAGGGAACGATACCAAGACATATTGAACGATGTAGAGAACGATACCAAGACATATTGAGTGAAATAGGGAACGATACCAAGACATATTGAACGATGTAGAGAACGATACCAAGACATATTGAGTGAAATAGGGAACGATACCAAGACATATTGAACGATGTAGAGAACGATACCAAGACATATTGAGTGAAATAGGGAACGATACCAAGACATATTGCGTGAAATAGGGAACGATACCAAGACAGATTGAGTGAAATAGGGAACGATACCAAGACATATTGAGTGAAATAGGGAACGATACCAAGACATATTGAGTGAAATAGGGAACGATACCAAGACATATTGAACGATGTAGAGAACGATACCAAGACATATTGAGTGAAATAGGGAACGATACCAAGACATATTGAACGATGTAGAGAACGATACCAAGACATATTGAGTGAAATAGGGAACGATACCAAGACATATTGCGTGAAATAGGGAACGATACCAAGACAGATTGAGTGAAATAGGGAACGATACCAAGAAATATTGAGTGAAATAGGGAACGATACCAAGACATATTGAACGATGTAGAGAACGATACCAAGACATATTGAGTGAAATAGGGAACGATACCAAGACATATTGAACGATGTAGAGAACGATACCAAGACATATTGAGTGAAATAGGGAACGATACCAAGACATATTGAACGATGTAGAGAACGATACCAAGACATATTGAGTGAAATAGGGAACGATACCAAGACATATTGCGTGAAATAGGGAACGATACCAAGACAGATTGAGTGAAATAGGGAACGATACCAAGACATATTGAGTGAAATAGGGAACGATACCAAGATATATTGAGTGAAATAGGGAACGATACCAAGACATATTGAACGATGTAGAGAACGATACCAAGACATATTGAGTGAAATAGGGAACGATACCAAGACATATTGAACGATGTAGAGAACGATACCAAGACATATTGAGTGAAATAGGGAACGATACCAAGACATATTGCGTGAAATAGGGAACGATACCAAGACAGATTGAGTGAAATAGGGAACGATACCAAGACATATTGAGTGAAATATGGAACGATACCAAGACATATTGAACGATGTAGAGAACGATACCAAGACATATTGAGTGAAATAGGGAACGATACCAAGACATATTGCGTGAAATAGGGAACGATACCAAGACAGATTGAGTGAAATAGGGAACGATACCAAGATAAATTGCACGAAGTAGAGAACGTTACCAAGACAGATTGCGTGAAATAGGGAACGATACCAAGACAGATTGCGTGAAATAGGGAACGATACCAAGACAGATTGCGTGAAATAGGGAACGATACCAAGACAGATTGCGTGAAATAGGGAACGATACCAAGACAGATTGAGTGAAATAGGAAACGATACCAAGACATATTGAGCGAAGTAGAGAACGATACCAAGACATATTGAATGATGTACAGAACGATACCAAGACATATTGAACGATGTAGAGAACGATACCAAGACAGATTGAGAGAAAGAGTGAAGGATACGAGGATAGTTTGAGTGATGGAGAGAATGATCACCTTGCCAGTACGGTGATGCGTCCAACTCGTCTTGTTTACCTGCGTGGAAGAGTTGGCTAAAGTTCGCCTCGGTATCCCACATTAGGAAGATGTAGTCCATAGGAATTGAACTGATCAAGTCCAGAAAGAACCACGATTTAAAATAATGCTTGGCAATCAGTTTGGGATCTAGAATGATCTCGTCGGCAAAGTCGTTCAAGATTATTCCTGAAAAGACACATTAATTGTATTAATTAAACAATAGTGCTGATAGAGTGCCCGGCATTCACGGCAATATTTCGGATTGGTTCGGGAATGTTTGTTGTATTTGTTGTATTTTATGAGGTGGGGGGTAGAGTTTCACCAATAGCGTAGGTCATACGGCGATTCGCCAGTTATTATGGGTTGATGAAGACCCCAGGTGCTCTCTAAACAGTCACGGGTAGAACCACCGATCTACCACAAGCCCAATAAATATCTTCCTTACAGGAAATACTTCGATACAACTAATGGGATTCGAACCTTCAGTCATGATGGTAGATGATGTGAAGTCTACGACTTTAACCACTCGGCCACTGGATCGGGGATGTATTTATATTATTATACACGTACTAAGGTGCATACACCACGTGGCTATCCACTAGTACACTACCTAGCTTTCTATGAATAATTCCAAGTTATTGTTTTTTTTTATAATATTACATCTTTCTTATTGCACAACCTTGAATAATATCAGTCTTGAAGTGAAACATCGAACGTTGTTATGTTTCCATACAATGGGCCATAATGCAAACTGACGGATAAGAAACCATGGAGAAAATAACACAAATGCTTACGGCCTATGGGGAAATAAACACACATTGCAAAATAGATTAATAGGAGAGAACGAGTTCACATGGAGATTATGACATTCCGTTTATTGTAACAATGTCATTTTATATAAGAAAGGCAAAGGATTCATCTTCGATAATTAGGTAAAATGAATAGACAAGACATGCTCTAGCCAGTGTATCTGATTTATTTCGGCATCAGGCCAAGTGTATGATTGGTTCACTGAAACACCAACTCTACATCAACACAAACAATTGAAGACATCACTAAATATTTGGAGAGAAACAGACGGATCTGTAGTCCAGTGGTAACATGCTGGACTGGTAATCCAAGGATCGTAGGTTCGATCCCCCCGTTGACCCTAATAAAATTAACAGTCTTTCAGATTTTGGGACTTTAAAACCGAGGTCTCGTGTTGGTGCTTTACACCGTGCACGTAAAAGAACCAGAGGAGACTCTGTAATGTGTCTCTCTCTGTATCCTTGCACTATCTTCCAATAATCTATTCAGGAGGCGTCGCTCATATGGGCAACCGGTAGCGACGATAAATAAACGTAAAACACACACATATTTGGAGATCCCTACAATTAAAATAATTACAGTAAATAATGCATTTGCAGCGCGGTTTAATTTCAGCTGATTTAGATGTGTTTTAAAATTATGCATGGATCAGTAGGGGCGATGGAACTATTTGCAGAGCGCAACAAAATGATTTATTTATACTGGGCAATAGTTGATTAGAGTTGGTATTTAATGTTTTGATGTCACGTTAAGAATGAAAGTAGTAAATGCATTACGTGTGCTTACATGTCACTTCAATACAAAACATACTTGGAATGAATATCGCCATATTGTTTTCGGTCATTTAAGCAACACCTCACATACTTTTACTTGCAAACATCCCCCATTTCACTTAGAAGCATCCCCATATTACCTAAGAGCACCCCCCATTTTACTTGGATACATCCCCCATTTTGCTTGCAGGCATCCACCATTTTACTTGCAGGCATCCCCCATTTTACTTGGATACACCCCCCCCATTTTACTTGCAAGCATCCACCATTTTACTTGCAGGCATCCACCATTTTACTTGGATACATCCCCCCATTTTACTTGCAGGCATCCATCATTTTACTTGCAGGCATCCCCCATTTTACTTGCAGGCATCCCCCATTTTACTTGGATACATCCCCCATTTTACTTGGATACATCCCCCTTTTACTTGCAAGCATCCACATTTTACTTGCAGGCATCCCCAGTTTACTTGCAGGCATCCCCCATTTTACTTGCAGCATCCACCATTTTACGTGAAAATATCCCCATTTTACTTGCAGGCATCCACCATTTTACTTGGATACATCCCCCCATTTACTTGCAGGCATCCCATTTTACTTGCAGGCATCCACCATTTTACTTGAAAGATCCACCATTTTACTTTGAGGCATCCACCATTTTACTTGGAGGCATCCACCATTTTACTTTGAGGCATCCACCATTTTACTTGCAGGCATCCACCATTTTACTTGCAGGCATCCCCCATTTTACTTGCAGGCATCCACCATTTTACTTGGAAGCATCCCCCATTTTACTTGCAGGCATCCACCATTTTACTTGCAGGCATCCACCATTTTACTTGGAAGCATCCACCATTTTACTTTGAAGCATCCACCATTTTACTTTGAAGCATCCACCATTTTACTTTGAAGCATCCACCATTTTACTTTGAAGCATCCACCATTTTACTTTGAAGCATCCACCATTTTACTTTGAAGCATCCACCATTTTACTTTGAAGCATCCACCATTTTACTTGCAGGCATCCACCATTTTACTTTGAAGCATCCACCATTTTACTTTGAAGCATCCACCATTTTACTTTGAAGCATCCACCATTTTACTTTGAAGCATCCACCATTTTACTTTGAAGCATCCACCATTTTACTTGCAGGCATCCCCCATTTTACTTGCAGGCATCCACCATTTTACTTGGATACATCCACCATTTTACTTGCAAGCATCCACCATTTTACTTGCAGGCATCCACCATTTTACTTGCAGGCATCCACCATTTTACTTGCAGGCATCCACCATTTTACTTGGATGCATCCCCCATTTTACTTGCAGCATCCACCATTTTACTTGCAGGCATCCCCCATTTTACTTGCAGGCATCCCCCATTTTACTTGCAGGCATCCACCATTTTACGTGAAAATATCCCCCATTTTACTTGCAGGCATCCACCATTTTACTTGGATACATCCCCCATTT
This sequence comes from Archivesica marissinica, assembly GCA_014843695.1. Taxonomy (NCBI): domain Eukaryota; kingdom Metazoa; phylum Mollusca; class Bivalvia; order Venerida; family Vesicomyidae; genus Archivesica; species Archivesica marissinica. The sequence continues at coordinate 6,936 of JABXNX010001059.1, forward strand.
TACTTGCAGGCATCCACCATTTTACTTGCAGGCATCCACCATTTTACGTGAAAAATCCCCCATTTTACTTGCAGGCATCCACCATTTTACTTGAAAGTATCCCCCATTTTACTTGCAGGCATCCACCATTTTACTTGGATACATCCCCCCATTTTACTTGCAGGCATCCACCATTTTACTTGGATACATCCCCCCATTTTACTTGCAGGCATCCCCCATTTTACTTGCAGGCATCCACCATTTTACTTGCAGGCATCCCCCATTTTACTTGCAGGCATCCACCATTTTACTTGCAGGCATCCACCATTTTACTTGCAGGCATCCCCCATTTTACTTGCAGGCATCCCCCATTTTACTTGCAGGCATCCACCATTTTACGTGAAAATATCCCCCATTTTACTTGCAGGCATCCACCATTTTACTTGGATACATCCCCCCATTTTACTTGCCAGCATCCACCATATTACTTGCAGGCATCCACCATTTTACTTGCAGGCATCCCCCATTTTACTTGCAGGCATCCACCATTTTACTTTGATACATCCCCCATTTTACTTGCAAGCATCCACCATTTTACTTGCAGGCATCCACCATTTTACTTGCAAGCATCCCCAATTTTACTTGCAGGCATCCCCCCATTTTACTTGCAGGCATCCACCATTTTACGTGAAAATATCCACCATTTTACTTGCAGGCATCCACCATTTTACTTGCAGGCATCCCCCATTTTACTTGCAGGCATCCACCATTTTACTTTGATACATCCCCCATTTTACTTGCAAGCATCCACCATTTTACTTGCAGGCATCCACCATTTTACTTGCAAGCATCCCCAATTTTACTTGCAGGCATCCCCCATTTTACTTGCAGGCATCCACCATTTTACGTGAAAATATCCCCCATTTTACTTGCAGGCATCCACCATTTTACTTGGTCATCCCCCCATTTTACTTGCTAGCATCCACCATTTTACTTGCAGGCATCCACCATTTTACTTGCAGGCATCCCCCATTTTACTTGCAGGCATCCACCATTTTACTTGGATACATCCTCCCATTTTACTTGCAGGCATCCACCATTTTACTTGCCGGCATCCACCATTTTACTTGCAGGCATCCCCCATTTTACTTGCAGGCATCCCCCATTTTACTTGCAGGCATCCACCATTTTACTTGAAGGTATCCCCCATTTTACTTGCAGGCATCCACCATTTTACTTGCAGGCATCCACCATTTTACTTGAATACATCCCCCATTTTACTTGCAGGCATCCACCATTTTTGTTTTTACTTGCAGGCATCCACCTTTTACTTGTTTTTTTGGGTTTTTTTGTGGCATCCACCATTTACTTGCAGGCATCCACCATTTTACTTGCAGGCATCTACCATTTTACTTTGAAGCATCCACAATTTTACTTGCAGGCATCCCCTTTACTTTGGCCCACCATTTTACTTGCAGGCATCCACCATTTTACTTTGAGGCATCCACCATTTTACTTGCAGGCATCCACCATTTTACTTGCAGGCATCCACCATTTTACTTTGAGGCATCCACCATTTTACTTGCAGGCATCCCACATTTTACTTTGAAGCATCCACCATTTTACTTGCAGGCATCCACCATTTTACTTGCAGGCATCCACCATTTTACTTTGAAGCATCCATCATTTTACTTGCAGGCATCCCCCATTTTACTTGCAGGCATCCCCCATTTTACTTGCAGGCACCCCCATTTTACTTGCAGGCATCCACCATTTTACGTGAAAATATCCCCCATTTTACTTGCAGGCATCCACCATTTTACTTGGATACATCCCCCCATTTTACTTGCCAGCATCCACCATATTACTTGCAGGCATCCACCATTTTACTTGCAGGCATCCCCCATTTTTACTTGCAGGCATCCACCATTTTACTTTGATACATCCCCCCATTTTACTTGCAGGCATCCACCATTTTACTTGCAGGCATCCCCAATTTTACTTGCAGGCATCCCCCCATTTTACTTGCAGGCATCCACCATTTTACGTGAAAATATCCCCCATTTTACTTGCAGGCATCCACCATTTTACTTGGATACATCCCCCCATTTTACTTGCTAGCATCCACCATTTTACTTGCAGGCATCCCCCATTTTACTTGCAGGCATCCCCCATTTTACTTGCTAGCATCCACCATTTTACTTGCAGGCATCCCCCATTTTACTTGCAGGCATCCCCCATTTTACTTGCAGGCATCCCCCATTTTACTTGCAGGCATCCACCATTTTACTTGCAGGCATCCACCATTTTACTTGCAGGCATCCACCATTTTACTTGCAGGCATCCCCCATTTTACTTGCAGGCATCCACCATTTTACTTGCAGGCATCCACCATTTTACTTGCAGGCATCCACCATTTTACTTGCAGGCATCCCCCATTTTACTTGCAGGCATCCACCATTTTACTTGCAGGCATCCACCATTTTACTTGCAGGCATCCACCATTTTACTTGCAGGCATCCACCATTTTACTTTGAAGCATCCACCATTTTACTTGCAGGCATCCCCTTTTACTTAGCATCCCATTTTACTTGCAGGCATCCCCCATTTTACTTTGAAGCATCCATCATTTTACTTGCAGGCATCCACCATTTTACTTTGAAGCATCCATCATTTTACTTGCAGGCATCCCCCATTTTACTTGCAGGCATCCCCCATTTTACTTTGAAGCATCCATCATTTTACTTGCAGGCATCCACCATTTTACTTTGAAGCATCCATCATTTTACTTGCAGGCATCCCCCATTTTACTTTGAAGCATCCATCATTTTACTTGCAGGCATCCACCATTTTACTTTGAAGCATCCATCATTTTACTTGCAGGCATCCCCATTTTACTTGGGTTTTTTTTGAAGCATCCATCATTTTACTTGCAGGCATCCACCATTTTACTTTGAAGCATCCATCATTTTACTTGCAGGCATCCACCATTTTACTTTGAAGCATCCATCATTTTACTTGCAGGCATCCACCATTTTACTTTGAAGCATCCATCATTTTACTTGCAGGCATCCACCATTTTACTTTGAAGCATCCATCATTTTACTTGCAGGCATCCACCATTTTACTTTGAAGCATCCATCATTTTACTTGCAGGCATCCACCATTTTACTTTGAAGCATCCACCATTTTACTTGCAGGCACCCCCCAGTTTACTTTGAAGCATCCATCATTTTACTTGCAGGCATCCACCAGTTTACTTGCAGGCACCCCCCAGTTTACTTTGAAGCATCCACCATTTTACTTGCAGGCATCCACCAGTTTACTTTGAAGCATCCACCATTTTACTTTGAAGCATCCACCATTTTACTTTGAAGCATCCACCATTTTACTTTGAAGCACCCACCATTTTACTTTGAAGCATCCACCATTTTACTTTGAAGCATCCACCATTTTACTTTGAAGCATCCACCATTTTACTTTGAAGCATCCACCATTTTACTTTGAAGCATCCACCATTTTACTTTGAAGCATCCACCATTTTACTTTGAAGCATCCACCATTTTACTTTGAAGCATCCACCATTTTACTTGCAGGCATCCCACATTTTACTTTGAAGCATCCACCATTTTACTTGCAGGCATCCACCATTTTACTTGCAGGCATCCACCATTTTACTTTGAAGCATCCATCATTTTACTTGCAGGCATCCACCATTTTACTTTGAAGCATCCACCATTTTACTTGCAGGCATCCACCATTTTACTTTGAAGCATCCACCATTTTACTTTGAAGCATCCACCATTTTATTTGCAGGCATCCACCATTTTACTTTGAAGCATCCACCATTTTACTTTGAAGCATCCACCATTTTACTTGCAGGCATCCACCATTTTACTTTGAAGCATCCACCATTTTACTTTGAAGCATCCACCAGTTTACTTTGAAGCATCCACCAGTTTACTTTGAAGCATCCACCATTTTACTTTGAAGCATCCACCAGTTTACTTTGAAGCATCCACCAGTTTACTTTGAAGCATCCACCATTTTACTTTGAAGCATCCACCAGTTTACTTTGAAGCATCCACCAGTTTACTTTGAAGCATCCACCATTTTACTTTGAAGCATCCACCAGTTTACTTTGAAGCATCCACCAGTTTACTTTGAAGCATCCACCATTTTACTTTGAAGCATCCACCAGTTTACTTTGAAGCATCCACCAGTTTACTTTGAAGCATCCACCATTTTACTTTGAAGCATCCACCAGTTTACTTTGAAGCATCCACCAGTTTACTTTGAAGCATCCACCATTTTACTTTGAAGCATCCACCAGTTTACTTTGAAGCATCCACCAGTTTACTTTGAAGCATCCACCATTTTACTTTGAAGCATCCACCAGTTTACTTTGAAGCATCCACCATTTTACTTGCTGGCATCCACCATTTTACTTGGATGATCCACCATTTTAATTTGAAGCATTCACCATTTACTTGAGGCATCCACCATTTTACTTTGAAGCATCCACCATTTTACTTTGAGGCATCCACCATTTTACTTGGATCATCCTCCATTTTACTTGAAGCATCCACCATTTTACTTGAAGCATCCACCATTTTACTTTGAAGCATCCACCATTTTACTTTGAAGCATCCACCATTTTACTTTGAAGCATCCACCATTTTACTTTGAAGCATCCACCATTTTACTTTGAAGCATCCACCATTTTACTTTGAAGCATCCACCATTTTACTTTGAAGCATCCACCATTTTACTTTGAAGCATCCACCATTTTACTTTGAAGCATCCACCATTTTACTTGCAGGCATCCCCCATTTTACTTGCAGGCATCTCCCATTTTACTTGCAGACATCCCCCAGTTTACTTGCAGGCATCCCCCAGTTTACTTGCAGGCATCCACCATTTTACTTGCAGGCATCCACCATTTTACTTGCAGGCATCCACCATTTTACTTTGAAGCATTCACCATTTTACTTTGAAGCATCCACCATTTTACTTTGAAGCATCCACCATTTTACTTTGAAGCATCCACCATTTTACTTTGAAGCACCCACCATTTTACTTTGAAGCATCCACCATTTTACTTTGAAGCATCCACCATTTTACTTTGAAGCATCCACCATTTTACTTTGAAGCATCCACCATTTTACTTTGAAGCATCCACCATTTTACTTTGAAGCATCCACCATTTTACTTTGAAGCATCCACCATTTTACTTTGAAGCATCCACCATTTTACTTGCAGGCACCCCACAGTTTACTTTGAATCGGAGACAATATTCATGGTACCTGAACAATTCCGGAATTTACGTTCCTGGAATTGTGTTCACCTTGTAAATACATGTAATTAACGTTCAATATTGCTGTGTAATGTGGAAAAAATATCAATCATAGCCTCCTAGAGGATTAGTAAATAAGAGGATATGTAGCGAAGCAGTCCATTTTTGGTATCATAATTCTAATTAATTCCTTAGGTTCTGAATCAGAGCTGTCGTATCTTAAGATAATCTAGTATTACATGGAATATGCCGTATTTAACTTAGCTGCAACATTATACGTGTACGTTCTATAGCAGCCAGTATGTACTGGTTGAGGTTAAAGTCGCACCAACAGCTTACGTCATATGGCGACTCTCTAGTTATTTATAACGGAGGAAGACGCCACGTGCTTCTGTGAGTAGTATTTCAGACTCACTTGATTGGCACCCGGGTAGAACCACCGACCATTGGTAAGTCAGCTTGATAACTTCCTGGCATGAAAGAGACGAGTGCTTTGAAGTCAGCTACCGTAACCACTCAGCCAGGGAGTCCCTGGGTATATGTTTAAAGATAAAACACTGTACTTAAAAAGCACGTGTCATATTTATTAACCAGTCCTAAAATTGATTAAAGACACGCGTCATATTTATTTACCCGTCCGATTAGAGCAGTGGTTAGCACGCTCGCTTCTCACCAATGCAACCTGGGTTCGATCCTCGGACCTGGATGTGATGATGGTACGGTAGTCGCCAGATCGGACAGGTGGGTTTCCTCCGGGTACTCCGGTTTCCTCCCACACGAATGATCACATTTACGCTTTCATCCGCGCCAACGAGAGTGATTAATATAAGTAGTTAAAACTTGCTTCGCAATCGTTGTAAAATAAACACAGTTTAAACATTTACCTGTCCTAAAATGATACATACACACACGCATCATATTTACCTGTTATTCATAAAAACACGTGTCGTTATTCATAAAAACACGTGTCATATTTATTTACCTGTCCTAAAATTGATAAGTATGTCAAAGAAGAAGACTGTATCACTGATGCAGTTAAACACAATCCACTGTGTGCTGAGATCATCGTTAAAGAATGAGATAGCCACTGGTAAGATGATAAGGTTTGCTATCAACAAAACCAACATAAACAGGTCCCAGTAAAACCTGCAAATAGAAACAAATCGTGCTAGCAACAAAACCAACATAAACAGGTCCCAGTAAAACATGCAAATAGAAACCCAGTAAAACCTGCAAATAGATGCAAACCGTGATATCAACAATACCCGACATGAGGAGGTCCCAGTGAAACCTGCAAATAGAAACAAACCGTGATATCAACAATGCCCGACATGAGGAGGTCCCAGTAAAACCTGCATATAGAAGCAAACCGTGATATCAACAATGCCAGATATGAGGAGGTCCCACTAAAACCTGCAAATAGAAGCAAGCCGTGATATCAACAATGCCAGATATGAGGAGGTCCCAGTAAAACCTGCATATAGAAGCAAACCGTGATATCAACAATGCCAGATATGAGGAGGTCCCACTAAAACCTGCAAATAGAAGCAAGCCGTGATATCAACAATGCCAGATATGAGGAG
>JABXNX010001060.1:0-13793 GCA_014843695.1 Archivesica marissinica
AATTATATTAATTAAGTGATTTCATATTGACCTTGTTATTGGGACGTGTACAGTCATATTGAACCTTGACCTTTGACCTTGTTCCAATTTGACAGAATAAATTCCAATAGCAACGTCAATATGAAGTCACTAAATTAATGAACATTTTATTAATTGACTATTATAATATTTGCAAGGGTAACAAAGATTAAATCGATTATTTTAAAGATTCAGGTTCTACAATGAACGAATTATATTTCCAAAATGGCGGATGCAAACTAGTTTCACAAGGAAATCTCATACAGGCCTAGTTCCAATAACCAATCAGAGTTTGACATTTTCATACAGGTCTTGTAAATCGACACATGCGTTTTTGACAAGCAAATTGTATATATATATTTAGCTACATGTATATACAATAATAAACTGTAATATTGCCTTACTACATTATGCATAGCCTAACTCGTTGCCTAATATTTCAAAGTGATCTTCATAATTATAAACTAATTAAAACTTTTCTTATGTCATATAGCTTAGAGGACACTCTTCATAGCTCATGCTGGCACGCTGTGACACAGATTTAGATTTGGATCACCACAAACGTAAATGAATAGTCCCACCGTCATGTAATATACTTGCCGTGTAATTTACAGGTAGTCATATTCAAGCTGAGCCCAGAGTCGGGAGAGAGGGTAGGATTAGCACTGACAATACTACTAGCATATGCGGTGTATCTAAGTCTGATTTCGGAAAGTATTCCACAGACGTCGATGTCGGCAAGTCTGCTCTGTAAGAATAGGTTCAATATTTTAAAAGCATTCTTTATATACAGTGGTCCATCTAATTATAGCCCGGTGTATTGGAACGTATTTTTCGTCATATATATTACGTCATTGCGGTTCTCGGAGGGATACCCAGAGTCTTCCTCCGCCAATAACAGCCGGGGAGTTTACCAGGAATTGACTAATTATAATGTACACAACATTATGCAAATATATTCTACCGGTTTGACCTGCTAATGGTGAATTATTTTAAGTAATAAAATAGTGTTTTTATTACATGACCTTTCTTACACTTCGTATCTGTTACAATATTCTTACACATAGTTATAAGTATGTAGTATCCTAACATTGCTGGAGATTTTTTCAGTATACGCATAGAAGGAATTTACCGTGTTGAAATCTGAGTAAAACATTGTTTAGCGCGTGATGTCAAACTTGACGTCATTTTATTACTAATTTTGTATTTTTGTGACGTCATTTACGCATTCTAAATTCATCACAACTATCTATGCGCTATGTTTATATGTTGGTTATGCTAGAATCGAAATACTATTTGTGTTTGCGTTATTTATAATTGGATAAAACATGGTTTGCCGTTCTGAGTGCAGATTTTAACAACATAAGTATGTTTATATACGTACGGCCTATGTGATTAAATCCTACATGAACGAACTCCAAATCAATTTTAATTCGCCAATAAATAACTGAAAGACAAATAGTATTACTTAATCTAAGCACATTGTGAAATTATATTTATTTCTCTTGAAATAAGATTTTGTCTTCAGTTTTTATACGTACGTCCAGCTCTATGTCAAATTTGATATCCCTTTTAATCAGTCACAATCACATATACGTTTGCCTATGTTTTACAGCTGCCTACCTAGCCTCTATACTTCTGCTCCAGACAGTCGCAGTGCTACTCACAGTTATCTATCTGGACATATATTTCACACCAGATGACAAGCCAATGCCCGCGTGGCTACAGTTTATGACGTCATCATGCATTTCCAAGATCAAGAACGCACATTGCTGCCGGAAAGGTCCAAAACATGTACACCAACAACAGAGAATGATACACACTGATGGAAACCGTTCTTTACCTGACAAAAATATCCATGTCGATGTAATACAACAACATAGCAAGAAAACAGATCCGATAGAAGCCTGGATAAATGAAATGGACGCCGCGAAACTACCGGAAGTGCAGTACACGTGGAAGAAACTAGCGTTGCAGCTGGACAAAGTGACAATGTACATTTATCTGGTATTAGTTACGGGGTTGACAACGATGTGTATGGGCGCAATGATACATCACTATAAATATTCCTACGCGATTTGATAATATAATACTTGGAGGGAACCTAACATTAATATAAACCTAGAATAAAGATTATGCCGGATCATGGCGGATGTCTGCATAATATTTCGCCAAATGATGAACATGAGTCAGCTACGGAATTGGGGCATTACATTCACGTGACCACGAGTTCTAAACTATCTCGCACAGTTTGCAATACTTTAACATACATGTTTATGATACCAAATATGACTAGAAGAATTATAAATGCATGTTTGTGATAAAACTATGATTAGAATAATTATAAATTGTATTACTGTCTATAGTTATACATTGTATTACTGTCTATAGTTATACATTGTATTACTGTCTATAGTTATAAATTGTATTACTGTCTATAGTTATACATTGTATTACTGTCTATAATTATAAATTGTATTACTGTCTATAGTTATACATTGTATTACTGTCTATAGTTATACATTGTATTACTGTCTATAGTTATACATTGTATTACTGTCTATAGTTATAAATTGTATTACTGTCTATAGTTATACATTGTATTACTGTCTATAGTTATACATTGTATTACTGTCTATAGTTATACATTGTATTACTGTCTATAGTTATACATTGTATTACTGTCTATAGTTATACATTGTATTACTGTCTATAATTATACATTGTATTACTGTCTATAGTTATACATTGTATTACTGTCTATAGTTATACATTGTATTACTGTCTATAGTTATACATTGTATTACTGTCTATAGTTATACATTGTATTACTGTCTATAGTTATACATTTATTAGGCGAGTTTAGAGAATATATTCCCATTGAAAATTACCTAGTTCCTGCTCGCCATTGCCATTCCTTAAGCGATAGGTTAATTACAGCAACCACAGACTACTACACGTTTTCCTTTTTTCCAAGAACAATTTACCATTGGAACCATCTCCCTCCTGACATTGTCCATCTCCCTACCATAGAGCAATTCAATACGGCAGTTTGCCATATTGATCATGCCAGTCCTAGTTGTTCTGCGCAGCTGCTTTTAAACTATTACCACAACTTTTCATTACTTTCTTAAATTATGCTTTTAACTACTCATACTTTTAACTTCTTTGCGGTTTTTGATGCGCAACATGTCTACATCCCCGCGAGCTGTTCGACATTAAAGGAAGATACAGTCAAACCTGTGTTAGCGGTCACCTCTATTAAGCAGCCAACCTGTATTAAGCAGCCAGTTTACATATTCCCAATGTGTTGTTTTATTATACATTTGACCTCTATTAAGCAGCCACCTGTGCTAAGCAGCCACTTTCTGTGATTCCCTTGGCTGGCTGATTAAGACAGGTTTGACTGTAGATAGATATACAAGACGACGCTTTGTTTTCGGAGACGAACATAATACATTTATATTTATGAGACACAAAAACATGGTAGTGACGTCATACCTGTGTACTAGCCGTCCATTATTATTAATATTGGACTGCTTTCAAAATGCAAGAGTATTATATTAAATCCTAAGCGTAAATGTAAGACATTACCAATTTGAATAGTAAGATCTTGTTATATCAGTGTTGGTTTTAGGTAAGATATAAGCCTCAAACTGATCTAATATGTAAACTAGTGGCACTGTGTCGGCGCTACACGTCTCACACAGTCCAATGTATGTACATATTGGATAGTTTTCGGCTTATATCCTAATAATATATGTATCCTATCTTTTGCTACAAAAGAACTTTTAGCGAGCAACGAATACAGAATAGTCATGACCAGACGTTTAGCATTTATTAGACATGTCGTTTTGGACGTTATTTTGCATGAAGTTAGTATACAACAATTAGCAGATACACTTAACAAAATTGCTAATCGTTCACCTGGTTTATTAGAGTAATTTGGAGCAAACTAATAATCATATAATATCAATATTCATATCATCTTGGTCCGCCTCCGTGGTCGAGTGGTTAAGGTCGCTGACTTGTATACCACTGTAACCTATCATCATGAGCCCCGCTCAGACAGTGTCTCATTTATATGAACAAGTTGGCAGTTTCTTACGGAGGTTGATGCACCCAAGTACTAGTTAAACGTTGGAGCCTGCCCAGGAAAGGTGTTGTTAGGTAAACTGCCCGCCGGCGATATAGCCCAAAATGGTGCTGATGCAGGCGTAAAACCCGAAATATAACTGATATAATTGCCTGGCTAGGAGAACAACATGTTTACTATCTAGTGGTCTAGGGTTAGCGGTTATGTGGCTATACATTCAAACCTGCGTTAGTGGTCACCTCTATTAAGCAGCCAAAACCCGAAATATATATATATATCATATCATCTTATTTGGTGCATTTTATTACAGATCTTTATGCTGTATAATCATCTGCAATTAAATGCTTTAAATAATATTGTATGATTATGAGTTGACACCAACTACTATAAAACACGAGTTGACACCAACTATTATAAAACACGAGTTGACACTATAAATCACGGCTGACACGACCTATTATAAAACACCAGTTGACACCAACTATTATAAAACACGAGTTGACACCAACTAATTATAAAACACGAGTTGACACCAACTAGTATAAAACACGAGTTGACACCAACTATTATAAAACACGAGTTGACACCAACTATTATAAAACACGAGTTGACACCAACTAATTATAAAACACGAGTTGACACTATAAATCACGACTGACACGACCTATTATAAAACACCAGTTGACACTAACTATTATAAATCACGGTTGACACGACCTATTATAAAACACCAGTTGACACCAACTATTATAAAATACGAGTTTACACCAACTAGTTATAAAACACGAGTTGACACCAACTATTATAAAACACGAGTTGACACCAACTAATTATAAAACACGAGTTGACACCAACTAATTATAAAACACGAGTTGACACCAACTACTATAAAACGCGAGTTGACACCAACTATTATAAAACACGAGTTGACACCAACTAATTATAAAACACGAGTTGACACCAACTATTATAAAACACGAGTTGACACCAACTAATTATAAAACACGAGTTGACACCAACTATTATAAAACACGAGTTGACACTATAAATCACGGCTGACACGACCTATTATAAAACACCAGTTGACACCAACTATTATAAAACACGAGTTGACACCAACTAATTATAAAACACGAGTTGACACCAACTAATTATAAAACACGAGTTGACACCAACTAGTATAAAACACGAGTTGACACCAACTATTATAAAACACGAGTTGACACCAACTATTATAAAACACGAGTTGACACCAACTAATTATAAAACACGAGTTGACACTATAAATCACGACTGACACGACCTATTATAAAACACCAGTTGACACTAACTATTATAAATCACGGTTGACACGACCTATTATAAAACACCAGTTGACACCAACTATTATAAAATACGAGTTTACACCAACTAGTTATAAAACACGAGTTGACACCAACTATTATAAAACACGAGTTGACACCAACTAATTATAAAACACGAGTTGACACCAACTAATTATAAAACACGAGTTGACACCAACTACTATAAAACGCGAGTTGACACCAACTATTATAAAACACGAGTTGACACCAACTAATTATAAAACACGAGTTGACACCAACTATTATAAAACACGAGTTGACATCAACTATTATAAAACACGAGTTGACACCAACTATTATAAAACACGAGTTGACACCAACTAATTATAAAACACGAGTTGACACCAACTATTATAAAACACGATTTGACACCAACTATTATAAAACACGAGTTGACATCAACTAATTATAAAACACGAGTTGACACCAACTATTATAACACACGAGTTGACATCAACTAATTATAAAACACGAGTTGACACCAACTATTATAAAACACGAGTTGACACCAACTATTATAAAACACGAGTTGACATCAACTAATTATAAAACACGAGTTGACACCAACTATTATAACACACGAGTTGACATCAACTAATTATAAAACACGAGTTGACACCAACTATTATAAAACACGAGTTGACACCAACTATTATAAAACACGAGTTGACACCAACTATTATAAAACACGAGTTGACATCAACTATTATAAAACACGAGTTGACACCAACTATTATAAAACACGAGTTGACACCAACTAATTATAAAACACGAGTTGACACCAACTATTATAAAACACGATTTGACACCAACTATTATAAAACACGAGTTGACATCAACTAATTATAAAACACGAGTTGACACCAACTATTATAACACACGAGTTGACATCAACTAATTATAAAACACGAGTTGACACCAACTATTATAAAAACGAGTTGACACCAACTATTATAAAACACGAGTTGACACCAACTATTATAAAACACGAGTTGACATCAACTATTATAAAACACGAGTTGACACCAACTATTATAAAACACGAGTTGACACCAACTAATTATAAAACACGAGTTGACACCAACTATTATAAAACACGATTTGACACCAACTATTATAAAACACGAGTTGACATCAACTAATTATAAAACACGAGTTGACACCAACTATTATAACACACGAGTTGACATCAACTAATTATAAAACACGAGTTGACACCAACTATTATAAAACACGAGTTGACATCAACTATTATAAAACACGAGTTGACACCAACTATTATAAAACACGAGTTGACATCAACTAATTATAAAACACGAGTTGACACCAACTATTATAACACACGAGTTGACATCAACTAATTATAAAACATGAGTTGACACCAACTATTATAAAATACGAGTTGACACCAACTATTATAAAACACGACACGAAAACAGGTGACCGATTTCCAATTGTGTTGAGCGTATATGCATACGTATTATATACTGAGTCAAAAAAGAAACGATACCGGGTGTTTATGTGTCTATAATTTCAACATTTATTAAGGATCTCATCACAGTACCGCTGGGCGCTTAGGTTCCCGTCCACCACTAACAGTTCAGTGCGACTGCCGAAGGTGATACCGCCCCACGCCATAACGCTTCTGCCCCCGAACAGATCGACCTGACGTACACATGCGTCGGCGTAACGTTCACCGCGTTTGCGATATACCCGCTCTCTGCCATCCGCTCGACGCAAACAGAACCGCGAATCATCGCTACACATCACCGAATTCCACTGTAACCGAGTCCAGCGAGCACGTTCCGTCGTCCATTCCCGCCGTACGTCACGGTGACGTCGTGTCAGGATGGGTCCAACGTATGGCCGATAGGCACGAATGCCACGTTCACCGAGCCGGTTCCTGACTGTTTGTGCACTGATGCGATTGTTGGTCATCCCAGGAGTAACGGCAGCTGTGTGCGTAGCAGGTAGGAACCGGTCACGTAAATGTGACGTCCGAATGTGACGGTCCTGTTCACGCGTCGTCACACGTGGTCGACCAGATATTGGACGGTCGTCCACCGATCCATGTGTTCGATAACGTCGAAGTAGACGTGTTATCGTGATTCGCGTAACCCCCGAGTCGATTTGCGACGTCACGCTGACGTAAACCGCCGTCAATCATGCCAATGGCACGCATTCTCTGATTGCGTTTTAGCCTAGGCATTTTGTTAGAGGTAACAATGGGTATGTAAGGTGTTTTTCCTCGATGATAATGCAATACCAGTACAATAAATCGGTTTTCCGATTTGTACATGTGCAGGAAGTTGTCTTTGTTGAGGAGCACGTGCAAATCGGAAATTCGGCGTTCCAGGATTATCGGGTGTTTATTTACCTGTGTTTATGCTTGGCTGACGTTGCAATAAGATACCCGATACTGATACGTAATAATATATTAAACCTTTCTATGGTTTTATCCGTTTTACGTCAATTTTAGTTTGGTATCGTTTCTTTTTTGACTCAGTATATGTACCTGTGTATCAGTATAGTTATTGTGTTGTTAATCAAGAAAACCTGGATATTGAAATATCAACTATCGATATTAGCCATAGTCATCACCACTCGGGGAAGCTCGGAAAAGATCGGGGATCGATTAGGAATTTTGTTGAGCGTATATGCATCAGTAATATATGTACCTTAACATTTGTATCAGTATTGTTATTGTGTTGTTAAACAAGAAAACCTGGATACTGAAATATCAACTATCGATATTAGCCATAGTTATCACGACTCTGGGAAGCTCGGAAAAGATCGGTGATACTAATTTGATAATGAAGCGCTAATATGGAATGTTAAGCATTATTAGAGAATATGTGCCAAGCTTAAAGCGACACTACATTGTAAAAAAGCAAATAAAACGAATGTTTTCACGTATAATGCACAGCTACTACACATTCTTCTGAATACATGCCAACATTAACATTGAATCAATAAACAGTGTTTTGTTGTATACAAACTTTCAAAAGTGAAAGTAGGATTTCATATAACGGGATATCCATGCTCCTGACTTGACGTTTGGTTGTCATTGGAGTCAATACAAAACATACGACACTTTCGATTAGAGATAATTTAACTAAGATTTGTCTACAAATAAATATGCATAGGCACACATGTGAGATATCACGGTACATATGTACATATGTACCATAGCTCGATAAACGCGTTGTATTATGCATGAAGGTCGACCCTATTTACATTATGTTGTTATGTCAACAAACCGCGTATACGACGTTTGTTTATTAGCTGAAATATTCAGTTTTTGAGGCAAATATTTGGAAATAAATTATGCCATATAATAGCAAATTACATTATGCAGACATTTGCGTTTTCACCGATGTAGTGTCGCTTTAAACCAGTGGTACTATAATCTCTCTCTCTCTCTATATATATATATATATATATCAATATTCAGGCATGCTGAAATATCTGACACGACTTGAATAGCAGGTTTTGCTGTTGATACTGTCACACCTCACTTTTGAATGTTTCATATTTGGATAAAGATAATACATCATTTACAATACGAAGTTAGCTTCCAACAGTCTTTTTTACGTTTATTTATCGTCGCTACAGGTTGCCCATATGAGCGACGCCTCCTGAAGAGATTAGTCAGTTTATATTTTTGGAGGATATTGCAATGATACAGACAGAGACCCATTCAAGAGTCTCCTCTGGTTCTTTTACGTGCACAGTGTACAGCACCGACACGAGACCTCGGTTTAAAGTCCCATCTGAAAGACTGTTAATATCATGATGGTCAGACGGGGGATCGAACCTGCGATCCCTGGATTACCAGTCCAGCGTGTTACTACTGGACTACAGATCCATTTGTAGCTTTGAACAGTCGGTGTAGCCAATCATTATATACTATTATCATGGTAAACCAAGACATGTAGCACACAATCAACCAATCAGAAACAAAGAGGTTCTTTGGGGTATTTGTGGATTAAAACGAAGCCGATTGGGCATTTATGTTTGTGTGTTTATCTACATAGTTTTACATACAGTCAAACCTGTGTAAGTGGTCACCTCCATTAAGCAACCAACCTGTATTAAGCAGCAGTTGCCAGATTCCCAATATGTTGTTTTATTATACATTTCACATCTATTAAGCATCCACATGTGCTAAGCAGACACTTTCTGTGATTCCCTTGGCTGGCTGTGTAACACAGTTTTGACTGTAGTGTTCACATATATGTATGCATAACGAAACAACAACAACACGACATAAAAGTATTGATATAGTTTTAGAATATATATTATTACTTGAAATTGTTTTGTATTGTATTTAAATTAAACAAATTAAGTATTTTGTTGTATATATCAATATGACAATAATTCTTACAAGAAGGGGCATGTTATCTGATAGGGACAGTCGATGTTTAAAGAGGAACTCTGTTCACCCACTACGAACCCGTACACAATATGCCATATAGTGGGGTAGCTATGGTCGGAATAGTTGTGAATACGTTAAGCCCATTACCTAAACATATCGACACTTTCAACTCAATTCGCATTACCGTAAAGTTCGCTATAAAGGGAAAGTACTACCAGCTTATGTTAGATTGATCTCCCTTGCCTACATAGTGTACAACATACATAAAAGGGAGAGTACTACTAATTTTTGTTTGATTTATCTCCCATGCCTACATAGTGTATCACATACATAAAAGGGAGAGTACTACCAGCTTATGCCTGATTTATCTCCCATGCCTACATAGTGTATCACATACATAAAAGATAGAGTACTACCAGCTTATGCCTGATTTATCTCCCATGCCTACATAGTATGCCACATACATAACAGGGAGAGTACTACCAGCTGATGTTTGATTTATCTCCCTGCTACATAGTGTAACATACATAAAAGGGAGAGTACTACACTATGTGATTTATCTCCCATGCCTACATAGTGTATGACATACGTATAAAGGGAGAGTACTACCAGCTTATGTCTGATTTATCTCCCTTGCCTACATAGTGTACCACATACATAACAGGGAGAGTACTACCAGCTGATGTTTGATTTATCTCCCTTGCCTACATAGTGTACAACATACATAAAAGGGAGAGTACTACTAATGTTTGTTTGATTTATCTCCCATGCCTACATAGTGTATCACATACGTATAAAGGGAGAGTACTACCAGCTTATGTTTGATTTATCTCCCATGCCTACATAGTGTATCACATACGTATAAAGGGTCTTACTCAAAACCCACACACAACAGGGACGTAGCCAGACAAAACAGTTGTGTATCTGGGAGCACTGAATGTGCTATCAGACTAAGAGGCTAAGGAGTATCGGGTATGCGATTTCTTGACAGCTCAGGCCATCTAGGGGCAATTTACACCGTTGGTTAGCAACAGATTAATATGTATCTCTGTTTAATATATTACACTTAATAAAATGTCTTATTTCGTTCTAACTGTTCTAAGGCAGTAGCCATACTTAGTCATACTGTATTATAACTATGTATAAATGTAGCACCACCCTGTCGCTCTAGTTACCTCCCCTGACGATTGTTCACACGTTAATGACGTGCTAATAACGTTCACGCGTTGGACTATCAGTCTTTCAGTTGGGACCTTAACACCGAGGTCTCGTGTCGGTGATGTACACCATGCACGTAAAATAACCAGAGGAGACTCTGGAATGGGTCTCTGTCTGTATCATTGCACTACCCTCCAAAAATCTAAAATGACTAATCTCTTCAGGAGGCGTCGCTCATATGGGCAACCGGTAGCGACGATAAATAAACGTAAAATACACAAACAATGTTGGACTAGTATAAATGCACCAAATAGCAATGCTTAGTATTGGAAAGTTCCCTGCTACAAACGTTCAACAACTCAACGCCAGAAAGACGTTGCATGGTTATAGTATTTATAAGATATGTTTTTGCTGTGACGGCACCGACGGATCTGTAGTCCAGTGGTTAACATGCTGGACTGGTAATCCAGGGGTCGCAGTTTCGACCCCCCGTCTGACCCTACTAAAATTAACAGTCTTTCATATGGGACTTTAAACCGAGGTCTCGTGTCGGTGCTGTACACCGTGCACGTAAAAGAACCAGAGGAGACTCTGGAATGGGTCTCCGTCTGTATCATTGCACTGTCCTCCAACAATCTAAAATGAGTATTCTCTTCAGGAAGGGTCGCTCATATGGGCAACCGGTAGCGACGATAAATAAACGTAAAACACACACAGTTGCTAGATGTTCCTATACCAAATACCTAACACCGATCACATAATTATGTTAGAGTCCAGTCCAAGGAATGTAGTACCTTTTACCTCGAGTGTCTGATACCAGAAGTCATTACTTGGAGCAACCACATACCACCCATTTCCAGACAGTCGCAAGCTGCCATACCATCGACAATCTTCAAGGAGAAAGTGCAACCCGTCACCCTCCTATAAACTCGTACTGGTACTTTTAATTTTTCTACATGTATATTATTTGTTTAACCATATTTGATTGCAAATCAAGAGTAAATATGTCACACGCATAAACATACAAGAGGAAATATGTCACACGCATAAAGATACAATACATAGCATGCAAATACAAGAGTAAATATGTCACACGCATAAACATACAAGAGGAAATATGTCACACGCATAAAGATACAATACATAGCATGCAAATACAAGAGTAAATATGTCACACGCATAAATATACAATACATAGCATGCAAATACAATAGTAAATATGTCACACGCATAAAGATACAATACATAGCATGCAAATCAATAGTAAATATGTCACACGCATAAAGATACAATACATAGCATGCAAATCAAGAGTAAATATGTTACACGCATAAAGATACAATACATAGCATGCAAATCAAGAGTAAATATGTCACACGCATAAAGATACAATACATAGCATGCAAATACAATAGTAAATATGTCACACGCATAAAGATACAATACATAGCATGCAAATACAATAGTAAATATGTCACACGCATAAAGATACAATACATAGCATGAAAACACAAATGATTTGGGCCACACATTTGAGCAACATTTGCATATATAGACACTTTTAGACCACATGTCAATATACTTTTTTGGACCGCCATCGCGCATGTACGAGTATATACCAGATTGATGGCAGTACGTTCTCAGAAGAAGAACCAGAAGAAGGGATTGCTGTATGGTTTGTGTTAATATTATTTAGAGTATCGTTTAGGAAAATTAAACACAATAAACTGCTGGCCGGGTCCACATTTACCTTGGCAGACTTGTCCGACCTAAGCGGTTAACCAGTACTAAGTAATGTGCGCGAGAAACTCACTTGCTCAATGACACTATATACATGGCCTAGCCGAGTATCGAACCCAGGACCGTTCGATTCCAAATCCGACTCTCTACCACTGGGCAATGGACACCACTCATTGTACATTCAGTTGGTTGTTATACTCTGCTCACCTAAAAGCATCGTTTTCAAATATTTACATCTTGCAAAATCGCGATTTCTGATTGGCTGCTTCAACCCATGTGATCGCTGTTCATAACCCAATGTATTATATTAGTTTATGCACATCTATTTTAGCTCCATTGCGAAATAAATTCTTACAACTTATATTATGCACTCGCGAGACCTCGTTCCTGACGGAATCCATCGCCACGAGGGAGAGAGAATAGAAAACGTGGAATTTAAATGTCTTGCATAAGGGCACACTCGTAATGGATCCAGCGGGGCTCTATCTCCAGGCCCTTCGCACATGAAGCGAATGTGCTATCACTGCGCTATCACGACTTCCACGGCGAATTATTCTATTCTCATTAATATTCATAGCGGACTACTTTTTGTATGGTGTGACGAATCAAAATTAACTTGTTTTGTAATTTGTAAAATATTATGTGGTTATTATAACAATTGGATGTTGTTTTTCCGAGTTTCATCGAGGTATGAAGGGCCGTAACTAATGTTGCTAGAACTTGTAGCCCCGACCCGTTTGCCTTTCTTTAATTTGTCATGTGTTGTATAAAATAAGTTTATTTAATAAGACGATAAGAGCAATCAAATATTATTAAACTAAAATATGAAATATCAGGTTTTATGGAAATTAGATGTAAACACTGACTTTTCATACTTCGGCAGAAAAAGATCATTCAATTGTTAATAACAATTGCAAACAATGCCAATTCAATATGTTTCTTTTCCTGTACTTGAACACCATTTGAACGGCCTAAAACGTATATAATATAATATTATACTTGTTGTCAAGTTGCCAACGGCACATACTGATTAGCCGGT
>JABXNX010000170.1:0-36877 GCA_014843695.1 Archivesica marissinica
CATTTTTTTCACGTCTGCCATAACGGAAGCGGAAGTCTTTTTCAGATAATATATATACGTTAAATCCCATATTAATACAGTTATCCCCTAACTTTATATTATATCTCGTATACTTTATGAGATAGCTTATATACTAATTTAAAGGAGATGCATTATATTACATGAGATATCTACTATCGTTCAGACTTTGGCCGTTTTTGGGATATCTTATATAAATATTTCCTGCAATGATATATCTCCTAATCTATATAAGATATCTCCCAACATATATTGTCATCTTGGTATTGAAACTGAAGGGCATCATGACTCGCCATTTCCCTCCCCAAAGTTGAATCTTGTGGATAATGACAATGATGTGTCCACTCACACAACTAATGTAAAACCGGACAAAACGGAGAACAAATGTGAAATTACGCATGTGTCACCGCTTCCTCCCCCCAGCACATACTCACGTGTGGATAGGGATATCGAAACTATTATGGAGAATAATAGTTCGTGTTCGGCACCCAAAATGGACTATGCATTCAAGCTGCCCACTATTTCTGAAGTTTCTGAGACAATATCAGATAATCCATATGAACTGTCATTTTGTGAACGAAATTCAGATATGGATGACTCGGCTGGTGAACGAAATGATGAACATTCAGATTTGGATGACTCAAATGAAGATATTGAGTTTACTCCAGGTCCACTTGGTAACAACTTTATGGACATACACACAACCATAGATACACTGAAACGTCCGCTTTATCCACTTCCAGAAATTCCAAACGGTCGAAAAGACGGAATGTATATTTTGGTGAACAATGTTAGTAATAGTGAAAAACGTCAACGCGGAGATAGATGTGAGTTCTGAGACGACTGTGGAGCATGGAAAAACGCATCATCACCTACAACTATGTATGTTCAAATTAACGACAAATTAATCTCCGTTACGAAGAGAGACGGTCTTTACTGTACTCAAAAACAAGTGGATAGGAAAAAGACATACGTTCCATTATTACCGCAGCCAGCAGACAGTGACGTTCTATATGTACACCGTTTATATCAGACTCTCTCTGCGTCGCCAACCGGAAAGAAACAGTTTAAATGGCGAGTTAGTTGGTTCGGAAACATTCCGCAGTCGTATCAATTACTATCGAACTCCAGCAACGTTGCCATAGTAGAGTACATCGGAACGTTTCCCCCTAGACAGTGCCACGGACATGTTAAACATCTGCGGAGAAATGGCAAATTCATTCGAACTAAACCATCTGTGACGAATGAATTAAAAATGCACTTGAAACACGAATCTGTAAAAACAGTTGAAAGAAAAAGGAACAATAAGACACGTGACGACTTCGAAAAGCAAAGAAATGACAAACAATTGAGAAATATAAGATATATAATAAACAAAGACGACAATTCAAAATCATGTAGTAACACAGCGGACAATATCATTAGTGTTGAAGAAATGACGAAAACCGGCAATTTTGTTCAAAGTGTTAAACATATTAATGGACTGCAGCATCCCGTTGTTACGCTCTTCAATGACCAACAAATTACAGATATCAAGCGATTTTGCTGTACTGAATCGGGCACTGTCTTAGGAGTGGATAAAACGTATAATCTCGGCGACTTTCATGTTACGCCCACAGTTTATAAAGATCTTTCCGTCATTCGTCGAACACCCACAGAAGGCAATGAAAGCGGACACCCCATTTGCATCGGGCCAACATACATTCACACGAGCTCCACAACGAAAACATATTCTTCTTTTTTCCATGACATCGCGGACAACCTTTCGCCATCGGAACTAAATCAACTAACAGTGGGTAGTGATGAAGAATTAGCGTTTAAGTGTTCCATTAGTCGGTGTTTAATAGGGTCTACTCACGTTTTGTGTACGCGACATTTAAAACAAAATGCAAATAAACAAATGGAGGATAAGGTTGGACTACCCATGAAAGACAGACAGGAAATTTTAAATAAAATATTTGGAGATGATGGTATAGTTTCTGCAAGAGATATCGATACTTATGCCACACGTGTTACTAGGCTACGAGACATGGTGGATGCCAAAGATAAAAATGAAAAAAAATTCCGGCCTTATTTGGACGAAAAATTACTGCCCCTTTTAGAAAAACATGTTATCGAACCGGCTAGAAAAGGGAAAGTAACAACCAACTGGACGAATAACAATTCCGAAAGTGTGAACCATGTTATAAAGTCAGCAACTAACTGGAAATTACAGGACCCACCCAAATTTATTTCGACCCTAGAAAACATTATTTTAAATGAACAAATGGAAAAGCTTCGTGCAATCAGAGATTCCGGTAATTATGTTTTGGACACACAATTTATCCACCACCTCGTTGACATCGACCATTGGACCAACTTGACGGATGAACAACAGGCACGGCGGGAAAGACGATTTATGACGGACAAAGGGAAATCAAACCCTAACTTGGTGATTTCCACAGACGGAACCAGAACATTATTGAAAACACCAACAGCAGGCAAAAAACCACATCAAGTAAAACGTAAAAGAGCCGAACGGTCAGTTACACCAAATTCCAAACGACGGCTAATTAAATGTTAGATGTGGAACGTATGCAATTGAAATAGAGACAGGACAAACATAATCGCATGCATGCATATGTACAGGGCTCCAGATAAGCCGGGTTTTTTTTCTCACTTTTTTTATTTTAAGACAGAAATTTGGTGTTCTCCAGGTTCGTCACGACAATCCTAAAGAAAATACTAAACCACCATGTTGTGTTAAAAACAGCCTATCCGGAGCTCTATGTGTAGATTATATATAGAAACAGTTTATATTATGAAATGCCATGTTTTTATAGCACATGTAATAAATTCTTCACCTCTTTGAATACTCATATTTTGTGTTTTGGTCCATTCATAATTCCGTTGTTATCGCTGAAATCACAAAGTTATGCTGGTATCGAGAATTCATAAGGTCGATTTGACGAATAAACAATTCAATATCGCTATTCGTCATTCACTATTTGTCATTAGAACACTGATAATGGTTCTTCAAATCCCGATGATGGTAGACAGATCTACAATGAGCCATGGAATATGCTGATTTGATTAATTAATAAGGTCCTCTGTTCTGTGAAATAGTATGCTGGTTAGTCTTTTCTCATTTTTACGGAAATGACGTTATAAACATGTCGACCCTTACAGACACTAGTGAAAATGACATTAGACTCATTTCCGCTGTTTAGTTAATGTCATTTCCTTATTGAGATACAGTAATAAAGTATATCTTGCACACAAATACTTTTACCAGATCGACCAGTTACGATAAATAAACAGTATTTTATTTTCAATATTAATAAAACGAACAGCGAAATTGATTACAAATATAATTCACCCAATAGCGAAAATGACATTGAACTCATTTCCGCTGTTTATAAACACGTCGAGTCATTTCCGCACTTTAAAAGCCATTGACTAAACAGCGGAAATGAGTTCAATGCCATTTTCGCTATTTTGTTAGAGATGATAATTTGGTTAACTAACTACCGTGCTACATGCATAATAAATTACAATAAACCACCAAATATATATACCGACCATATCTGAGCCGAGTTGAATATTACATATACATTTCCGCTGTTTAGTCAATGTCATTTCCGCGGAAATGAGGTCACCGCGGAAATGACCTTTTCCGCCGCGGAAATGACCTTTTCCGCACTTTAGGCAGACCCAAACAAAATGGCCGCGTCCATGACATTTACTTTCGTTTTTTAAAATACTACATGATATAATAAGATAAAAATTTAAGATTATATTCAGAAATGGACTATAAGGAAGTTGAAAGTATACTCAAGGAACTAGTTGCGAAAGTTAAAGATATAATCAAAGTGCAAGGTTTGTAACGGTGTAACTTCACCTGTTCACTATCCCAGTGTTACTTGTTTATGACGATGTAAGTACATAACGGACTCCTATAGGTTTAGAATTGCCATACACTGCAAACAATTTATGTCACCAAATAAACAATATTTTACCATTGATTCACAAAAATCTCGAAGAAAATCGAATGTTTACTTTGTGAGAAAAGTTGACAAAATAGCGGTACCTCATTCTCAGTAATCCGGAATGACGTCACATGTTTTCGTCTAACTGTGGAAATTGCCTACAGAGCGAACATTAGTATGTAAGCAACAGTTCTTTTTTAACAAAACAATATAACTAAGGAATACTTACTTTAATAACAGGCTTAATTTATCATTTTCACTCAAAATTCATTTGTTGGACAGCATTTTGTCTATATAGGCCTACTGTATCTAAAACACTAACATTTAGTTTAACTTAGACAAACCAAACTCACGGGGCTTAAGAAGTCGTCA
Source organism: Archivesica marissinica (assembly GCA_014843695.1). NCBI lineage: Eukaryota > Metazoa > Mollusca > Bivalvia > Venerida > Vesicomyidae > Archivesica > Archivesica marissinica. The sequence continues at coordinate 4,359 of JABXNX010000170.1, forward strand.
TCCCTCCTAATTACTCTTGACTGAGTGCAGAACCGTAAATGGACCCATCCATCGAACACATCACACGGTGCCCAGCAAAGAGTGTGGCGTCCGTGGTCCAGTGGTAGAGCATCGGATTTGGAATCGAACGGTCCCGGGTTCGATACTCGGTCAGGCCATGTATGTAGTTTCATTGAGCAAGGCACCTCTCACACATTGCTTAGTACTGGTTAATCGCTTAGGTAGGCTAAGCCTGCCCAGGAAAACATGTCTAAGTCCCCGCGAGGGGTTTGACATTAAAGGAACATACAAAGAATAACTAGGTTTACATAACCATGTATATCAGTTGGAGAACCTCTGTGACAACACATTGACCTGAAGGCGAAAAATGGTGAAAATCAATATTATTCATAAGGACCCCTTGTGTGTAATAACGGACGAATCTCATAAACACGGAGCAGTGAGACTATAATGACATTTTGATTTGTAAATATATTGGCGTGGCAGACGATGAATATGTCATTTTGGAGGAAAAATTGCTAATTTCTTTAAAAAATTATATTTATATGGCGACATAAAACGGATATAGTGAAATTAGTGAAAAATGGGGTAGGTTTAAAGTTTTCACCGCTAATTTACCTGTCTGATCGCTATGATCGGTTAGAAATAGATTGGAAGTGCACAAGGTATGTTTATATATAACTGGAGCGTGAAATATTGCGTGATCTCTCGCGACTTGCTATTCTCACAGTTAGGCGAAAACCTGTTCTGGGCGAAAACTCTTTACGCCGGGATATAGTCCAAATATTTAGACTTGAAAAATATGACATTTTACTATCCAGGCATTTTCAAAGTCTAAACGCTAAACCTCAATTACGCGTAGCATATTTTATATTCTAAAAAGTCATTTTGTAAATTAAAATTGTATATATATAGAAAGTGCCGGTTCTGGACCAAATCATTCGCTGCACTCATAATTTGATCCAGAACTGGCACTTTCTATATATATGAAATTGCCGGTTCTGGACCAAAACCGTTGCAACACCCAATGTATCTATAAATTTGAACAGTGAGCCAGTAATCCACAAAATGGTTCTGCCTCATTTACGCATAAAACCCTGCTTTCTCACCCCAATTACCAGGTAATATCCTCAATTATCAATAAACCCCCTCCGTCAAAAAAAATCATAGTGAGCCAGTAATCCACAAAATATTCTGCTCATAAACCCTGCTTTCTCACACCCTTAGTGAGGTAAGGCACTATATTCCAGTAATCCAAAATCTATCGAATTGGAATGAATATCCTGTAAATTGCATCCGATCTGGCAGTTCACTAGACTTTGAAATGACAAAATGGTCAAAATCTCAAGAGTCAAACAGGAATTTTCAAGAGTCAAGCTGGAATTTTCAAGAGTCAAATATATGCATGTTGGTACTTTACGTATATGTATTTTTTTTTCTCGATCATACAATGCACTCTAGACCAATGTGTGAGCTGACCAAGCCAGACCTTTCTCTACTAATACATGACTGTACTTTAACCAAAACGAACACAGGTTTATAATAAATATGTATTTTATTTTTATGAAAAACAGTTTTGTAAACTTTATTCAAGACACAAATCATTAATTCAATCACTTTACTGAGCACGTTTGAAGTTACTGTTTCATTTCCTACGCTTGCACATTTTGTCAAATCTGCAGGCAACCTTTCCAGCCGGGAAATCTGTTACTGTTGGCCCTTCCTCTATGATTCTGATAAGTTTTGCTACCTTGTCATGGGACATGCCTGATCTTGCTTTCGTTTTGAGTCTATTCTGGGTTGAAAACCCTCTCTCACAGGCAACACTGGTGAGAGGTGCAGTTAACATGTACTTAGCTAACACACAGTAATCTGGCAATATGTCATCATAATGTTCAATTAAGTCCTGGCACACAGTTTTCAGTGTTTTTCCTCGCATGTGTTTGATGGTCATTTTCAATTGAATGTGGTCCGCTCTCATGCGTTCTGGATTTACAAGGCCAGGAGCCTCACCAACTGGGCCAAGCCAGTCGATGATGGACTCTAAATTGTCCTCACCATATTCACAGATGGCAACAGTGGACACGGGAAGCAGCTTTGGGTTTAACACACGGTTGGCAACAGCCAATTTGTCCATGGATGACTCCTCAAACCGAGAGTTGATGTTGTCAATGATAGTATCAATGTATTTATCAGCACTGTTTTGAAATCCCATGCGTAGTTGAGGAGTATCGTTAAGTTTCACTCCCTTGTATTTCCCAGTAGTGACTTCACTATACACCGCTTGAAGTGTTTTTCCACTTTTGATCTTGTAAGCTTCAAGTGTTTCTTTCGTAGCGAGAACATTCATGCTGACAATATCAATATCAAGTTCATCCTTCTGAAAGACTTTGCACAGTTTGTTCACAGGTAATAATATATCCACCAAGAATGCTGTTTTCAGTAGGAATGACACACTTTTGACACGCTTCAATATACCTTTGGCCTCACTTACACCGTTTGCAGCCTCATTTTCAAGTGCCATCAAGAGGGCGGGGTAACTATGGTATATGGCTTTCACTGCATTTTCAAGAGATAACCACCGAGTGGCTGCTGGCTCCTTAAGGGTCACATGTTTTGTGTCACCATGTTCATCATTTAACACAGTCTCCATTGCACGTAGTGTGTTGTACCTAACAGCTGAATTGTGGAAGTATCTGTAGACCTGCTTGACGTTATCATGATACTCACTGAATGCTGCCACATCCCTGCATGCCTGCCCAGCACACAGAGCCAGTCGATGTGCTACACAGTGGATTAGCACTAGCCTAGAAAATGAAGGAATAATGTAGAAACAATGAAATGATTAATGGGTGGTGCACACAATGAATACCCCATAGAAATCTGTAACAAACAATAGCAAAAGTACTTTTACTCACCGACATCATCAAACGATTCCGGCGTATACTTTCTATATCAGTGGCCCACTATAAGCTTCTCAAATAGCAGACAACTTATTATTGACAATACACGTGTTACAAAAACACCGTTTTATCTATGCCGATTGTACATTGACAATACACATAATGTCAACACCTACTTAAACTTCTCAGTTCTCATGATTAGCAGCACATATGATGGCAAACAACACAAACGGTAATTGGTTGTTTGCAAAACTTGCTAAAGGTGATAAAAACTAATTTTTACCGGAAAAATACCGAGCCGTACAGGTATTAGAGAAACGTTATTAAAGATTTAATTCGCCATTTGTCCGATTGCGAGTCCCTCGTGTTCAAAACCAAATGCAGCAGACTTTTGATGAAAATAACTGCGTTTTATATATGAAAGATTACGGTCTTCGACCTCGTAGACAGACAGATTTTGATTGACCTTTCTGCCGATTTTGATTGACAGCTGACGTTAGCCAATCGCATCGCACCATTCGCACGCACCCCCGGCAACGCTTTAGCGCCGCCATTTTGTTAGACAAACAATGCATATTAGACAAACTAGTAACGAGTAGACAAATTTGAAAAGGCGTGAATTTGATCGAAAATACGGGTTTAAAATTGTTTTGATGATGTTGAAAATGTGTAGCTTTGGTGTCTGGGTTAGTTATAGTACAAAATTAGTCGATATCCTGGTGATCGACGTTAAATTCAACCCATATCAAAATCCTTGGACAAATCTAAAAGTGTGTATATGAACCACAAAATACCAGACAGCTGCTTTAAAAACAATGCATCTATAAAAACACCAACTGACCCCATACTGTCATTCTGTTCTGGTAAACACAGCAATCAAATTTAAGCGTGTCACACTGTTTATTGGAAAGTAATCAACAACTTACCCGACTACTGGTACATCACAGAGATCGCCGACTGATAAAATATCCCGATACTGCTATTATCTGCATGTATATGCTTTATGCAATAAACAAGTTGAATATTGAATTATCAAGATCAAAGTATTGCACATCGGAATTTAGCACTGATTGTGCTAATTGGTCAGTTATAAAATGTGTGCCCATATTTATAATATTGATTACCGAGTCATTGTTTTATCGTTGTCAGACAAACGAGTTATTTAGTAACACTTTAATCAAATCTGATAACGAGTGATCGTGATCTGAAATAAATTACAAATTAATTGCAATTAATTAATGCTGTCTGTCATTGATAATGGTGAAACGATGTAGTTACGGGCTGTGTGACAGTGATAGTAGATATCTAGATCGATTGATAGGTGACGTAAAATTCGTGCCATTTCCGAAACCTAAGACAAATCTGGAAAAATGTCTAAGGTGGATCAAGCTGTGTGGACGACCAAACGACCAGCTAAATACATCCAAAATTAATGCAAACAGATATATTTGCACACAAGTAAGTTGAAATTAATTTATTTATACAGAATAAAATATTTCCAAAAAATATATTCAACATTTATAGATCTACTGTTCACAAGAGATATGTGAGTATAATGGTGATTAAAATTATACATGTGGTTCATACATATTGTCGTGGATGGTGGACTAGGGATCAGATAGTAGTAATAGTACCCATGCATGTGCAGAGCTGTGGGATTCCCATATTAGCTCAGTGAACGTACTGGTGTTCAGTTTATGGGCCTAATAATGTTCGAGTCTTCTAGGAGGCATAGGGTCGAGTCTCTCAAGACGGAAAAATGCAGTTTTTCTCAATGATTAACTTAAATATGTTGCTGGTTTCCAATATGAGAGAGCACCATACTGTACCAGTGTTGAAGTCTTCTTACGTTCTAGTATGCATAGGTCAGAGTCTATCAACAGTACTTTTCTCCATGGTTTAATGATGTAATGTTGCCAGTTTAGTGTATGACATATGTTTAGATTTATAAATGTTATTTTTTCAGCACTTCGTCGACCATCAGTGGCCTACTCAGGAATTCCCAGATCCAGAACCGGCAGATCCTTACACACCACGACCTAAGCCACAGAGAGCTCTACCATTGAAAAGAAGGCGACTTCTGTATCACACTCCACCAAGGTATAAATGATTTTATTGCCAGTCATATGTATGTTGACACCTGCCAGACATGTCCGCTTGATTTTGGTATAGTTTGACTAGATAATTTATACGACCGAGAATCGAACTTGGGTCAGTACCAATATTTATGCAAACACTATAAGCCAAAACCGACATTCATGTTGTTTTATTAACTATTGTCATAATAAAATGTGCAGGAATTAAAACGAACCAGTCACTCATTTAACTTTTATTTTTATTAATTATCAATAGATTACATTTATAAATATATTGGTATTTAAAACAAACGCATGCACATGAACTCACAAGCACTTATACACTAATACATGCAATTGCTGGATCCAGGCATGATTCACACACTAAGCATAACCCACTCATATCTACAAGAAATATGGAATAACTTGTTCATGCTCGTGTGCTGCATTATTTTGCCAGATTAATTTCGGACAAATAAAGTTTCACAGAAATGAAATAATGTACATGTAGGAAAAAAAACCAACTGGTTAAAACAAGCAAGTAACTGAAAACCAAATGTTTTGACTATCCTAGTATTAACATTACAGTAAAACCTCACTTAACAACCACCTCTAAATTAAGATCATAATGAGGAGTTTGATTCCATTGATTCAACAGGGTTTTTTAAATCTCAATGCTACAATTTAATGACACACACCAGTTTTCAAGGGTCTCAACTTCAAGGTGGTCTTGTTATTGAGGTTTGACAGAAATGAATTATTTCCATATCAGTCTTCCCGAAATCCGTAGGACCGTCTGGTCAACAATCCTTCGGTCAGACAAAATATATTGAAAGTTTAAGTGCATTTTAATCATTTGTCTGACCGGTGTCAGACAAACTCTGGCAAAGTTTCGTGAAGATTGCCATATGATTATTTATTGTTAACAAATACAAACTTAACCCATTCAACACCAAATAACTCACATGGACTGGTCCATGATATTCATAAACCAATAAATCACATTTGGACAAGTTCATTTATCAAAATGGGTATTTATGTCTAAAAATAGTCATATCACTGGCAAAAAGTGCAGATCCTGATGAGACGACTCGTCACGAGCCGGCTCATCTGGATCTACACTTTTTGTAAGCCTATTTAGAGGTATGTGGTGTTGAAAGGGTTAACACATGCACAAAGTAGCATGACCTATACTTATGTATCTAGAAATATTAACAAACATGTTTTCCTTTTCAGCACACAATCAGAGACTAGGATAGATGGTGGACCATTAACAGAGAACAACAGTCACGAGAGCAACCAGGAAAACCAGTTACCACCTATAGAAGATAGAACTCCAAATGACATCGCTTCACAAACAGAGAGTTCATGTAAGCATTTATATTAATCAATCTTTTATATATTTACAGTAAAACCTGTACAAACACTGCACCATATTTTGACAGAACTCGGTGTCAGTTGTAATCCTTTGTGTGAAGAGATCTTTCTTTGTGTACACAACAAAGTCACAAAATTCAGCACCACTTATAAGAAGTTGACCTTGTACCTGGTAAAAGTAGTTGTGGTTCTTTTTCAAAAGAACCTGACCATCAACTTGCGCAAGGCAGAAATCTCTAATTTCACAAGCGTCTATGATTGTTTTGTCTCTTGCACTGAACGGGCATTTAACCTCAACCAACCCACTTTGTCCGTCACCAACACAAACTTTTGAATCCGGGGAAGCTCCAAGGAATGAGAACTTTGGGTTCACAATCAACCCACACTTATGTACATGTTAACCCTTTTTCGCACAGTATTCAGTTAATGCTTTTCTTTCATTTGCACTTCCGTAAGAAGTGGCCTTAGCGGTGAAAGGCTTAGGATTTTTCAACATGTCGATAAATTTCTCTGTCACTTTCTTCCTTTTCATAATAAGACCAAACTGTGATGATGTCAGTCTGTGTTTCCTCTCCTGAGCTCACATACTACAGTCCGCTTGGTCGCGTGTAGCTTCCTCCAACTTGCAGCATTGCTCCATTGTCAAAGTTGGCACGAAATTCATGTCCGTAACATTAATTACAGATGGTTTTGGGTACCGGATGTCACCACAATTTGATGTTACTGGCTGTTGATGACACTCTTCCACATAGAATTTTGCCTACAAATACAACAGATATTCATTTTAGTACCTGATACATAGTCATATTTCTTTACATTACAGGGGTTGATCCAATGGATGTCATGGTATTGGTAGCCGAAAACAAGTCATTACAGCAGAAAGTTGCGAAGACTACATTGGAATTTATTGACATGCCACGACAAGTTTCAAGGCCCAAGAAAGTACAAGCACCAGTGCCAACATTCTGCTTAGAACTTATCATTAATGACGAAAAACTCATTAAATATTATACAGGATTTACAAAGCAGGCATTCATGAATATTTACACTTTCCTGGTACCAGACGAGTCTGTTGAACCATTAACGTATGTGGGAAAAGGAAAGTTGAAAGAAATCAAAAGTGTCACATTAAAAAACCAGTTGCTAATAACACTATGCAAACTGAGAAATGACTTTGATTTAGTCGACCTTGGTCTTCGGTTTTCCATATCTCAACATACGGCTGGGGTGATATTCAATTCATGGATTAACTTCATGTTTCTGAGATTTGGTGAAGTACCTATCTGGCCAGATAGAGAAATTATTACGGAAAATATGCCACCTGAATATAAATCAGACTTTCCAAACACTTTCGCAATTTTAGATTGTACGGAAATAAAAATACAGAAGCCCGCATCACTGAAGGCACAATCACAAACTTATAGTGACTATAAATCGAGCAACACCCTGAAATCCCTGGTTATAGTGGATCCCCGAGGATCGGTTATTTTCTCCTCGATGCTATACAGTGGTTCCATATCTGATAAACAACTGTTTGAACAATGTGGAATAAAAGAACAATTACTCCAGTTGATTGACTGTAATTATCTAAAGCCTGGAGATGGATTAATGGCCGACAAGGGTTTCAATATAGAATCTTGTGTGGAAGAATTGAACTTAAAATTGAACATCCCTCCTTTTGCTGTCAGTGGGATGCAAATGAGTGAGAATGATGTTGCTACAACAAGAAAAATCGCCAAACACCGCGTACATGTTGAACGTGCAATCAGAAGAATCAAGTCATTTAAAATAATGACTAATAGATTTCCAGTTGTTCATATGTCTAGTGTAAATCAAATTTGGAATGTCTGCTCATTTTTAACCAATTTTATGCCACTGTGTATAAAGTCTTAAAAATTAACTGTACATACCTGTGTTGCAAGTGTACTACCAACAGGTACATTTCCAAGATGTGTGTTGACAGTCAATGGTGGTTTGGACACCAGGTAGCTGATTGCACAATCACTCGTTGATTGAAGAAAAGTTACATCTTCTTCTTTGACACGGATTTTTCTGAAATGTAAAGGACTTTCATGTCAGACACATGATAGTTATGAATGTTGTGAAACATATTTATGGTATGGGCTGTTGTTGTTAAATTATGATGATGAATTATTGTTTGCAAAAATATGTTTTAGAAATGTAATTCAATAAAAATAAAATTAGTATCTAAAGAACATAATGTCTTATTCTTATTGTTTACTTGGCAGGGCTCGACAAATCCACTCGTCCGCACGTATTTACGAGTGACTTTTTGATCTGGACTAGTAGAAATTCCAAGTCGCTTGCCCAGTCGGACGAGTGAAAATTTCAGCTAAATATCCAATACAAATCGAAGGAACAAAATAAAATAATATCCGTTTTACTTTCTTCGGAATGATTACCAGGCGTCATAATGGGAAATCACCGAGGATATTTTAATGTGTTTATGCTGCAACATAATTGCATTTATTAATAAATTAAAGTGCAATTCTGTGACGATTTTTAATTTTCCTAAAATACATGGGACGAGTGATAGTCCAATCTGGACGAGTGGGACAGTGGCATCACTCGCCCAGTAGGACGAGTAAGAAATTAAACATTTGTCGAGGCCTGCTTGGTCCATGCGCATATCCAGAGGGAGACTGGGGTCCAATTGGCGAAAAACCTCAATAATAAGACCACCCTTGGGACCCTTGAAAATTGGTCTCATTATTGAGTTGGTCTTAATATTGAGGTTAAATAAAGTGCAAAAACAGTAGAAATTGACCTGAAAATTGTGGTCTTTATTTTGAGGTGGTCATGTTATTGAGGTGGTTTTAAGCTGAGGTTTTACTGTAATGCACAATACCGGTACAGAAATGTCAAGGTATTGAGATTGATCCCCTGAAAAAAATAGCTTGATATGCGCATGAGACAATTTTATATTTATTGAATATATATTTTGTATGACCGAATTATCCAAGTATCATGTATGGCAACATTAAAATTCTGTTAATAACTATGAAACAGTACCTGCATTCTGTTATTTGTTTGTTCTGCACTGGAACACGCTTTCGATCCATCTTCGGGTTCACGAAACGTATACTAGAAACAGGCTCTGGTTCAATCTTCGGCCCTCGCGGAGCATGCCACGCCTGTGGTAATGACGTACACGAAACTTCTTCAGGGATACTGGCAAAGCCCATCAGTTGCCACTGATGTACCGCTGTTACTAAACCAATCACATGTGAGCAGGAACCACTCAGTCTGAAATATATCAACAAACAAAATGCAATTTGTACTTTTACTTGTTACTTCGATACAATCAGACTATACATGGGATCACTATCAATCTTATGAAGAGACCAAATATAAAAAATGGGAGGAGTGTTAGTGAGTTGTATCCATTCATATGTAGTAGTGTCTATAGGTTATAATTACTAATAGGTGAGAAACTTGTGTAGGCGGCCGGATAGCTCAGTCGGTAGAGCATTCGTCCTGTAAGTGAATGGTCCCGGGTTCGAGCCCCAGTCAGACTGCCCATTTTGCTCACCCTGTTACATTTTATAACTGCTATATCTGCTTTGAAGACACAGTTATAAACATGTGTATAATTATTTAGCACTCCGTGTAGGCTCTCGTTATTTATTGAAAAACATTTGATATATAGCTAGACTACCAATCCAGGTATCCCTGGTTCGAATCCCGACCGGGGCACTGGTATTTTCAGAAACGCTATTTGTTGTAATCATAATGATTAATATAAATGATTTAGCAACACCGCTATACTAAAACTATTTTCAGACGTTGGCGGAAGTGACTAGTAGGCCTACTGACTAGTTACTTCTTTCTTTCTTCTTTTCCTCCGTATGTCCTTCCAATTATGGAACACCAAGATGATCCCTGGTCACACCTTGTATTAGTATGAATATGTTGGTCGGAATATTCCTCATACATGTAGATAAAAAAAAAAAAACGAGCGTCGCCATTTGCAATTTCAGGATATTTTCGAAAGTAGGTCAAGACACAAAATTTGATTTCAATACAGTGCATGTATAACGAGTAAGTCACGGAATAATTAGATCTATTGTCAAATACAAAATACATACCCTGCTTGACAAGAGCAATATGCGTAGCATATTTCATTTCTTTTGATGTCAAAGTTTACACGATGTGGTGGTTCACTCTTCCGTTGACTGTGAAAGCATTTTCCACGAACACTTAACACGTCCTCATCAGTTAAATAGATCTGTACTTTAGAGAAATAACCTTCACTAAAGAACCTAAATCCTTGCTGTCTTGCTTTCAACGAGATATTCTTATCTGGGTGAAATAAAACCGAGAAATTCGACGGAATTTTATCTAGATCAACTCGATGCAGGTCTGCGTAAGTCGTGAACACAACTTTCAAAAAATTGTTGTTGAAAATTGTAGCTTCATTACGTGACCATGCGCCTCAATACAGCTATCGCAACGGCACCTGTTTCCATGGGGAACTAGATACTTTAGGACACATATGCACATGGATTTAGACTTAGTAACATCAATAACTAACAATATTACAACTCATAAGAAACTTTTTTTCTGGTTATTTGTATATATATAGAAAGTGCCGGTTCTGGACCAAATCATTCGCTGCACTCATAATTTGATCCAGAACTGGCACTTTCTATATATATGAAATTGCCGGTTCTGGACCAAAACCGTTGCAACACCCAATGTATCTATAAATTTGAACAGTGAGCCAGTAATCCACAAAATATTCTGCTCATAAACCCTGCTTTCTCACCCCAATTACCAGGTAATATCCTCAATTATCAATAAACCCCCTCCGTCAAAAAAAATCATAGTGAGCCAGTAATCCACAAAATATTCTGCTCATAAACCCTGCTTTCTCACACCCTTAGTGAGGTAAGGCACTATATTCCAGTAATCCAAAATCTATCGAATTGGAATGAATATCCTGTAAATTGCATCCGATCTGGCAGTTAGCCAGCCAGGGACAGGCCTGTCCTTGGCCAAAAAGTCATCTCCCGTTAACTTTTAATTTCTCTCGACATGGTTAAACAAAAAGGGGTGGTTTGCACTGTGTACTAGAAAGCAGAATCATCCACATCATGTGATTTTTAATGATAACACATCATCTGATCAGTAGATAACAACCAGAAAGTATCGTTCACCCACATTAAACTGATCACGTTAAAGCTGGACAGCATCTACATAATCCTAAAACATAATGATAATAAGTAGGTACAAATGTATGTATAGGTAAAAATGGCTCTGTTATATAAATGATGTGGATTCCGGTTTAAGTATGTAATTTAACCCTATATTCATTCAGAATATGCTGGTGGAGTTGCATACTCATTAACATATACAAACTTATTAAAGAAAATTATGTGTCTTTTATCTTTTTTTGAATGGCACTAACTGCTTGCACCCTTCCTTCTTCAATCAACTTTTTTCTTTCTACCTCACTCATTCCTGTCTGTTTTAAGCGCGCCTTATCTTTGAGATCATTATATCTCTCTAGTTCATCCAGAACCATCGTAAATTCTTGTTCTGATATTTGCCCATCATTCAATGCCTTTGAAATCAAATCCTTCACGCTGTTTAACTTGCTCTCTGCAATCACCTTAATTTCATAATGCTTCTCAGCTTTTGAATGCAGTCGTCTTCTAATAAACTTGACACACACCCCTGCTATACCACAAACCATTGCAGCTATTTCCAGAGGCAACATTAATGGTATCACCAAGCCAATGCCACCCATAATCACACTCCCAGAAATGAGAGTTGTATCAACTCCATCTGTAATATTTATACAATGACTGCCTAATGTCCCGTTCTTTAATTAGCGTCTGCTCTATCTCTGATATTTTATCAGAATTTTGGTCCGGAAAAAAATGTCCTGATGTCTGTACTGGTGTATAATGCGCAGTAGATAAATTGGATGAGGATTTCAGTAAGAAATGTGCGCACTATTCACAGCTAAATATGGTATGATATCCATGGGAGGTCTATGCATGGTATTGTTGCCACAATGTGTCTGTCCGTCATTCAAACCTCTGGGGGGGGGGATTACATAATTGTTAAAATCATGTCGTGTAACCCAGGACGGACACTCTTCTATAAATCTTCTCACAAACCAATTTTGACGATTCTTGGTAGGAATGATCAATGCACAATTCTCTTTCAAAGTTGTTCAAATGATGACCCAGGGGTAGAAAATGAGCCAGGTGAACGATACAGCGCCATCATGGCCTTGGTTATTAAACCTAATGATTTTTGTGTAATATATTTTTTTTGTCAGTGATTTTTACTGCCATTACGCGAGTCTCATTTCACTACAAGATGCACCCAGACATCCACGTATGCTAGTGTGGTGAATGTTTGCAATAAAAAATGATTATGATTTTCAAGTTACCCGTATATACTCGGCCATAAGTCGACCGTTTTCTTATGCACAAATGTGATGACAGTACTAGGTCGACGTATAGACGAGAAACAACCAAATAAAAAAATGTTGAGGGGGAAAAAAGCTGAATTTTATTTTTTATTTTTTTGCAACTTTATTAATATCTGTTTGTTTTATTTGATTTATTATAACAATTTGCTTAAGACAATTATTTATTTACATTTTAAACGATACAAAAATGATAATCAAACTTCATGTATTATTGTTGTGCATCAGTTTATTTTTTTTTACAATTTGTTATGGAATAAAGTCGTCCATATATCTCAAATTTACCTCGGTTTCATTCAAAAATGTGAGAGAGAAATCATTGTCGTAATGAATGTTATAGTTCACAAAGTACCCTCGACTTATGGAAGGATTCGGCATAAAATCAGCATTTTCAAGTAAATATTTGAACCTCGACTTATGGCCGAGAATATACGGTAGTTTATTTTGGCTGTCAAAGTTGAATTGATAGACAAAACCAAATCATTAGAACGTACTATTTTATAATTAACCGTTTATGATTGTCAGAAAATAGCTAAAATACAAGGTATATCCAACCGCGAAGGATGCGAAACACAAGCAGTGGAATAGAAAATGCCATCTTCCACTGTTTCAAAACAGTCAAAGATAGCATTTTCATTCACTTTGAAGTTCAATCATTCGTTGGAAAGCATATAAGAAACATCAACTATTGTATTATTTCAGAATTTGGACTATGGAGGGTATACAAAGGTGGCACATATATCACGGAGCCGGATTGTGCCCTAATACCTGACCACAATCTCGGTGACAATTATGTGTTGTTGGAGATCGCATACGTTCTGCTCATGTGCTTCATCGCCATATTTATTGCCGTGTGTTTCCATCGTCTTTTCCCAAGAAAAGGTAAGTTCATGCTATACATTTAGGTTGTAGTTTGTCCTTCAAATGTGGCTTTCTTCTTTCCAAAATGTCATGTAGTATACAAATATCATTCTGCATCAGAGTAACTACAGTCAAACCTGTCATGAGGCAGCCAGCCAAGGGAGTCAGAGACAGTGGCTGCTTAGCACAGGTGGCTTCTCAAGAAGAAACCATATATACCGTCTCCGTGGCCTAGTGGTTAAAGCGTCCGTCTACGGAGCGGGAGGTCGAATCTTGTCAGGGGTTCGTTCTGATATGGCCGGTTGGTGAGCCATCAGCTAGTTAAATAATGGTTACCGATTGCCTATCAGCATGGCGCCTGGCATACAAGCATAGGATTCGGGAAGTACTGATGTTCGTAAAAAGAGGTGTCTCATAAGTCAGAAATGGCTGGCCTTTTAAATAGGGGTGACACTATAATAAAACAAACTTTTATACTTTTATACCATATATTGGTATGTCTTTCTGCGATTCCTGTCCGGACCATATGTTCACTACTTGAAGATATACAGTCAGTGTTCATTCTAGGTCAGAATTTTTGGGAGAAGTGAGAAAGCGCTTGATCGCTTCCTTAAATGGTGTTCTTTAATATACTTCTGCAAAATAAGGATAAAATGCACAGTACAACCATTAAATACAACATTTGAATAGAAGGAGTGCTTTATAATGGGCCAGTGTATCTTACTAGAATTTTCGCCCACATCACCCTCTAAACTTATCCCTGTACAGATACCAAATTAATTGGCAAGTGGATACATCTAACTTAATAAGGATGGTTGTTTGTCGTATGCTAAAGTACATATCTGGGCTATTTTTCCTATGCCATCAGACATAAAGATACCAAAGTATATATGCGGATATTTGTGTTGCAACTATAATCTTTCAATGGGTTACCTGTTAATAATAATATTATGCATGAATTTGATAAACTTTTAAAACGAATGTGCAAACTTCCAGGTGAGCGATCATAGGGCTTTCATGCCCCTCTCTGTTTGATGATTGGCTTCTGATGCATAGTACGTTTGGCTGCACATCGACGTCCAGACTCCAAGGTTGTGTGAGTGTTTTACCTTTATTTATCGTCGCTACCAGTTGCCCATATGAGTGACGCCTCCTGAAGATATTAGTCATTTTAGATTTTGGAGGATAGTGCAATGATACAGACAGAGACCCATTCCCGAGTCTCCTCTGGTTCTTTTACGTGCATGGTGTAAAGTACCGACACAAGACCTCAGTTTAACGTCCCATCTGAAAGACTGTTCATTTTATTAGGGTCAGACGGGGGATCGAACCTGCGATCCCTGGATTACCAGTCCAGCGTGTTACCACTGGGCTATAGATCAGCCTGTGACCCCAAGGTTATAAACTTTTCTTAGACCTCAAACCCCAGGTAATAATCACAAATTTGATGGGTCAATTGTCAGATTTACTGTCAGCTAAACCAATCAGAGGCTTGAGACTGAGTTTTAGATTGGTGAAAAGTTTTATAACCTCAATGCCTTGTTATTTTGACCAGAACGAATGTTAGTGCAGTTCCCGGTTGTGATGTGCTAGGTTTGTCATCTAATAAACTTGGTACCTAGTAACATTGTATCATTGTCCTAGTACATTGTGTCATTGTCCTAGTACATTGTATCACTGTCCAAGTAACATTGTATCATTGTCCTAGTACATTGTATCATTGTCCTAGTACATTGTATCACTGTCCAAGTAACATTGTATCATTGTCCTAGTACATTGTATCATTGTCCTAGTACATTGTATCATTGTCCTAGTACATTGTATCATTGTCCAAGTAACATTGTATCATTGTCCTAGTACATTGTATCATTGTCCTAGTACATTGTATCATTGTCCTAGTACATTGTATCATTGTCCAGTACATTGTATCATTGTCCTAGTACATTGTATCATTGTCCTAATACATTGTATCATTGTCCAAGTAACATTGTATCATTGTCCTAGTACATTGTATCATTGTCCTAGTACATTGTATCATTGTCCTAGTACATTGTATCACTGTCCAAGTAACATTGTATCATTGTCCTAGTACATTGTATCATTGTCCTAGTACATTGTATCATTGTCCTAGTACATTGTATCATTGTCCAAGTAACATTGTATCATTGTCCTAATACATTGTATCATTGTCCTAGTACATTGTATCATTGTCCTAGTACATTGTATCATTGTCCTAGTACATTGTATCATTGTCCAAGTAACATTGTATCATTGTCCAAGTAACATTGTATCATTGTCCTAGTACATTGTATCATTGTCCAAGTACATTGTATCATTGTCCAAGTACATTGTATCATTGTCCAAGTAACATTGTATCATTGTCCTAGTACATTGTATCATTGTCCTAGTACATTGTATCATTGTCCAAGTAACATTGTATCATTGTCCAAGTAACATTGTATCATTGTCCTAGTACATTGTATCATTGTCCTAGTACATTGTATCATTGTCCAAGTAACATTGTATCATTGTCCTAGTACATTGTATCATTGTCCTAGTACATTGTATCATTGTCCTAGTACATTGTATCACTGTCCAAGTAACATTGTATCATTGTCCTAGTACATTGTATCATTGTCCTAGTACATTGTATCATTGTCCTAGTACATTGTATCACTGTCCAAGTAACATTGTATCATTGTCCTAGTACATTGTATCATTGTCCTGTACATTGTATCACTGTCCAAGTAACATTGTATCATTGTCCTAGTACATTGTATCATTGTCCTAGTACATTGTATCATTGTCCTAGTACATTGTATCATTGTCCTAGTACATTGTATCATTGTCCTAGTACATTGTATCATTGTCCTAGTACATTGTATCATTGTCCAAGTAACATTGTACACCAACAATCATTGTCCTAGTACATTGTATCATTGTCCTAGTACATTGTATCATTGTCCTAGTACATTGTCCTAGTACATTGTATCATTGTCCTAGTACATTGTATCATTGTCCTAGTACATTGTATCATTGTCCTAGTACATTGTATCATTGTCCTAGTACATTGTCCTAGTACATTGTATCATTGTCCTAGTACATTGTATCATTGTCCTAGTACATTGCATCATTGTCCTAGTACATTGTATCATTGTCCTAGTACATTGTATCATTGTCCTAGTACATTGTATCATTGTCCTAGTACATTGTCCTAGTACATTGTATCATTGTCCTAGTACATTGTATCATTGTCCTAGTACATTGTATCATTGTCCTAGTACATGTATCATTGTCCTAGTACATTGTATCATTGTCCTAGTACATTGTATCATTGTCCTAGTACATTGTATCATTGTCCTAGTACATTGTATTATTGTCCTAGTACATTGTATCATTGTCCTAGTACATTGTCCTAGTACATTGTATCATTGTCCTAGTACATTGTATCATTGTCCTAGTACATTGTATCATTGTCCTAGTACATTGTATCATTGTCCTAGTACATTGTATCATTGTCCTAGTACATTGTCCTAGTAACGTTGTATCATTGTCCTAGTACATTGTATCATTGTCCTAGTACATTGTATCATTGTCCTAGTACATTGTATCATTGTCCTAGTACATTGTCCTAGTACATTGTATCATTGTCCAAGTACATTGTATCATTGTCCAAGTACATTGTATCATTGTCCTAGTACATTGTATCATTGTCCTAGTACGTTGTATCATTGTCCTAGTACGTTGTATCATTGTCCAAGTAACATTGTATCATTGTCCTAGTACTTGTATCATTGTCCTAGTACATTGTATCATTGTCCTAGTACATTGTATCATTGTCCTAGTACATTGTATCATTGTCCTAGTACATTGTATCATTGTCCTAGTACATTGTATCATTGTCCTAGTACATTGTATCATTGTCCAAGTACATTGTATCATCGTCCTAGTACATTGTATCATTGTCCTAGTACATTGTCCTAGTACATTGTATCATTGTCCTAGTACATTGTATCATTGTCCTAGTACATTGTCCTAGTACATTGTATCATTGTCCTGGTACATTGTCCTAGTACATTGTATCATTGTCCAAGTACATTGTATCATTGTCCAAGTAACATTGCATATAATGCAATTCATCAAGTATGCAACACCAACTGCAAGTATTCGCACGGGCGACATGGTAAATAGGTTTAGATTGTACAGACTTTCCATTCAAACGTATACAGTGCGTACAAATCCCAATGTGCATTTATTAACGAGATTACGTGAGCCTAATAATTAGTCTTGTCTTAGTTTATACAAATTTATTTTAACTCGATTGCGAAACAAGTTATTTCAACTTATATTAATCACTCTCGAGACCTCATTCCTGATGGAATTCATCGCCACGAGGGAGAGAGAAGAGGCAACGTGGAATTTAAATGCCTTGCCTAAGGGCACAATCGTAACGGCTCCAGCGGGGCTAGAACTCCGGACCTTTCGCACCTGAAGCGAACGCGCATCCACTGCGCTATCACGACTTCCACGTCTTGTCTTGTGTATTGCAAACGATCTTTGCTTAATTTGCAATTGTTATGTTAGCGAGGATATTTGTGTTTATTAGTGTAATTGCAATTATGCGATTATTTAAATTCATATGTTCGCGAATTTTAAACAATTACCTTTAAGCTTTACAGCAAATGTGTACAGCTATATAATATATTGTAAACAATTGTTACCCTGACTGGCGTGGCTAACTAATGAACCTTTGTCTTGTTTGTCACAGGTGTGAACATTCAAATAATAAAGCAATAGCACTTGATAGCCATCAGCACAGTGTGTGTTTTACGTTTATTTATCGTCGCTACCGGTTGCCCATATGAGCGACGCCTCCTGAAGGGATTAGTAATTTTAGATTTTGGAGGATAGTGCAATGATACAGACAGAGACCCATTCCAGAATCTCCTCTGGTTCTTTTACGTGCACGGTGTAAAGCACTGACATGAGACCTCGGTTTAACGTCCCATCTGAAAGACTGTTAATTTTATTAGGGTCAGACGGGGGATCGAACCTGCGATCCCTGGATTACCAGTCCAGCGTTTTACCACTGGGCTACAGACTCGTCTGTCAAAAAATCAGCACAGCAACAAACTGTGACACTTTATATATTGCCAATGCTTCCTTAGATGTTTAATATCATTCCTAATACGCTATTACCGGTAATAACTAATATTTTATTATTAAAAACAAGAAACAATCTTTTTTGACGAGAACACAAGTTAGTTTAACCAATTCAACACCAAGTAACTCACATGGACTGGTCCATGATATTCATAAACCAATAAATGAATCAGAAAATCACATTTGGACAAGTTCATTTATCAAAATGGGTAATTATGTCTAAAAATAGTCATATCACTGGCAAAAAGTGCAGATCCTGATGAGACGGCTCGTCACGAGCCGGCTCATCTGGATCTACACTTTTTGTAAGCCTATTTAGAGGTATGTGGTGTTGAAAGGGTTAAACATATTTATTTTCTATCAATACATGATTATTTACAACAACTGATATAAGGGATTGGACAGAAAGCTGTATAGCTTATGATAGCCTCCCCTTTTTTGAACACAAGTTGACAAGTACTAATTTAGTACTAGAGTAATTTGTTGTTCACCGAGTTCTCGAGTACTAGTTTTATACCTATCTATGTTACAGTCTCATAGTCCATGTTCTTTGCTATTTTACCACTTCTATTCCTATTTTTTTACCATATATACCCGACCATACGTCGACCGTTATCATCGAGAAATATGATGAAAGTAATATGGCCGAGATCGACTTATAGCCGGGTATATACGGTACTTGTGTTTCCATTTTACCACATTTGTTTCTATATTGCCTTGTAGAGTATGGACCTGATCAGCCGAGATCGACTTATATCCGGGTATATACGGTACTTGTGTTTCTATTTTACCACATTTGTTTCTATATTGCCTTGTAGAGTATGGACCTGATCAGCCGAGATCGACTTATATCCGGGTATATACGGTACTTGTGTTTCTATTTTACCGCATTTGTTTCTATATTGCCTTGTAGAGTATGGACCTGATCAGCTGAGATCGACTTATAGCCAGGTATATACGGTACTTGTGTTTCTATTTTACCACATTTGTTTCTATATTGCCTTGTAGAGTATGGACCTGATCAGCTGAGATCGACTTATAGCCAGGTATATACGGTACTTGTGTTTCTATTTTACCACATTTGTTTCTATATTGCCTTGTAGAGTATGGACCTGATCAGCGATGATCCAAATTCAGAAATCCACCAAGCGATGGAAGTCGATACAAATCCCAATGATCAGGAAGTCGACGACTTTAAGGAGGAACCTGATCACAAAGAAGAAAACCAGACACAAGTTTGTAAGACAACTAAAGCTCGGAAAGTCGGCAGGATGAATGTGGATGAGGTCACGAAGCCTGACCTTAGCTTCGAAGAAGAGCCAACGAATAAGGCTGACAAAAAATCGAAGGACCAAATCTTGGAAGCCGAAAACACTGAAAAGTGGTGGCACAGCGTGGTTGCTGGTGGACTGTCTGGTGTAATGTCCCGTACATTAACAGCTCCACTAGATCAGCTGAAAACGCTGTTTCAGGTGAGAGTTTAATACAATTAATATTGTTGGTTTAAACATATTTATTCGTTCATTATGTACAGTACATATCTATTTTATAGTTATACAAAAGAAAATGGATTTAATCGGGAGCTTAATTTAGCTTAGCTTAAAGCTTATTGTGATTATCTATTGTTGGTGAATGTGCAGAATATACTCGGCAACAGGTCTTGCCTGTCCCACTTGTATATTGTTTATATGGGTTGTTCCCTGTCCCACTTGCATATTGTTTGTATGGGTTGTTGCCTGTCCCACTTGCATATTGTTTGTATGGGTTGTTGCCTGTCCCACTTGCATATTGTTTGTATGGGTTGTTGCCTGTCCCACTTGCATATTGTTTGTATGGGTTGTTGCCTGTCCCACTTGCATATTGTTTGTATGGGTTGTTGCCTGTCCCACTTGTATATTGTTTGTATGGGTTGTTCCCTGTCCACTTGTATATTGTTTCTATGGGTTGTTGCCTGTCCCACTTGCATATTGTTTGTATGGGTTGTTGCCTGTCCCACTTGTATATTGTTTGTATGGGTTGTTCCCTGTCCCACTTGTATATTGTTTCTATGGGTTGTTGCCTGTCCCACTTGTATATTGTTTGTATGGGTTGTTGCCTGTCCCACTTGTATATTGTTTCTATGGGTTGTTCCCTGTCCCACTTGCATATTGTTTGTATGGGTTGTTCCCTGTCCCACTTGTATATTGTTTCTATGGGTTGTTGCCTGTCCCACTTGTATATTGTTTGTATGGGTTGTTGCCTGTCCCACTTGTATATTGTTTCTATGGGTTGTTGCCTGTCCCACTTGTATATTGTTTGTATGGGTTGTTCCCTGTCCTACTTGCATATTGTTTGTATGGGTTGTTCCCTGTCCTACTTGCATATTGTTTGTATGGGTTGTTCCCTGTCCTACTTGCATATTGTTTGTATGGGTTATTCCCTGTCCTACTTGCATATTGTTTCTATGGGTTGTTCCCTGTCCCACTTGCATATTGTTTCTATGGGTTGTTCCCTGTCCCCCTAGCAAGGCCCTACAAGAGTGACATTGAACCTGAAATTTGGTCAAAAATAGTTTATGTAACACCGTTGGGGTGGTGGCCTTGTTAAACTGTTAATGTAAAAATGTAAAATACAATATTTTGTTCTCGATATAAATTGTTCTCGATCCCCAAAATGTGAACGGGGATGAAAATGAAGCAATTAATTAATAATGGTTTAATTCTCTCGGTATTAGATATATATTCAAATATTTATTTTACTTACTTACTTAATCCTCTTCACCCCGGTTGGGGTATAGGGCCTTCACCACTGCTCTCCACTTGGACCGGTCCGTTGCTGCTGCCTTGGCTTCCTCCCAGGACATCCTGCTTCGGCGCAGCTCACTGTCCAGAGTCCTTCGCCATGTCGTAACTGGTCGACCTCTTTTCCGTGTGCCCTGTGGATTCCAATCCAGTGCTTGGCGTGCTATGTTGGGCTGGTCTCGTCATAGAGTGTGCCCTATCCACCGCCACTTCCTCTGTGTGATAGAGTCTGTGATGGGGTCCTGTCTTGTTCGCCGCCACAACTCCTGGTTGGTGATCTTTTCTGGCCATCTGATGCGTAGGATCTGTCTGAGGCAGTTGTTGATGAATACCTGTAGTTTGTGGTCAAGGCCCTTGGTGCGTCTCCAGGTCTCAGCTCTGTACAAGAGGACTGTCTTAACATTCGTCTCAAACAGTCTGAGCTTTGTCTTGAGGTGGATGTTATTGTTGCTCCATACTGGCTTCAACGTCACAAAGGCATGTCGTGCTTTCCCAATACGGGCTTGGATGTCTTCTTCTGTTCCCCCTGATTTGCTGATGACGCTGCCGAGGTAGGTGAAGGAGTCAACATTATCGATTGGATGGCCATCTATCTGAATGGGTATGTTCCTTGCCGCGTTTACCCTGAGGCACTTGGTCTTCTTAATGTTGATCTCCAGCCCTGTAGTCTTCGCAACTGTGTGTAGACATTCTGACTTATGTTGCATGTGTTGGTGTGTGTGGGACAGGAGGCCTAGATCGTCCGCAAAGTCGAGGTCCTCCAACTTCTCTGTAAGTATCCACTGTATTCCTCTTGGTCTGTCTACTGTCGTTCTCATTATCCAGTCCAGTACGACGGATAAAATGAGAGGCGAGAGCATACAGCCCTGACGGACGCCGGTGCTGACGGGAAATGGCTGTGAAAGGTTCATGGCATGGATCACATGGCAAGTGGTGTTGTTGTACAGGCTCCGAATAATGTTGATGATCTTTCCTGGTATGCCGTAGTGCCCGAGGATTCTCCATATGACGTCTCTATCAATCGTGTCAAATGCTTTCTTGAAATCGATGAAGTTGATGTAGATTTGAGACTGCCATTCGATGGACTGTTCAACGATGATGCGGAGTGTTGCTATCTGATCGGTGCATGATCTTCCTGCCCTGAATCCTGCCTGTTCTTACCTCAGCTTGGCGTTCACTGCATTCTTGATCCTTTCTAGTAGGAGTCTTGTGAGGACTTTACTTGGGATGGACAGTAGCTGGATGCCCCTCCAATTCTGGCAGTTGCTGAGGTCGCCCTTCTTGGGTAGCTTGACGATGTGCTCTACTCTCCATTCTTCTGGAACCACTTCTTCATCCCAGACTTGCTGTAGAAGGTCTAGTAGTAGTGCTGCTGTGGTCTCAGTCGATGCCTTCAGTGCTTCTGGTGGGATGTTGTCTGGCCCTGGTGCTTTCCCATTCTTGATCTTGTTGATGGCCCTTGTCACTTCATTCCTTGTGATCTGTCCCATCTCTACTTCCAGTTCTGGTCCGTCTGCTATGTCTGGTGGGTTGGTCACAGGTGTACCGCTGAGTAGTTCCTGGAAATGGTCCTTCCACCTTGTCATCTGGTCTTCTGGTTTGGAGAGGGTGTTACCATCAATGTCCTTCACTGGTTTGTTTGGGTTGCTCCTTCTGCCGGAAAGCTGTCTAGTTATGCTGTATAGGGTCTTCATGTCGTTGTGGTATGCTGCTACCTGTGCTTGTCCAGCCAGCTTGTCTACTTGATCCCGTTTGTCTTGTTGTGCGCTCTTCTTGACTTCTTTGTTCTTGGTGCTGTATTCTCCCTGGATGTTCTGTTTCTGTGCTCTGGTTTTCGCCTGCTTCAGTCGGTGTCGAATTCTTCTTCTTTCTTCAATGATCTGGATGGTGTGGTCTGTGAGCCAGGTCTTGTACTTCTTCGTTCTAAATCCCAGCTTCTCTTCGCATGTCGCTGTAAAAGAGCATTTGACGCAGTCCCACTTCTTTTCCAGCGATCCGTCTTCCAAGTCGGCTAGGGCCTAAACCTGTTGTCGAGGGTGATGGCGAACTCTTGCTGTTGTTCTGCTGCCTTCAGCTTGGATGTGGCGTATCGCTTGTTCTGCTGGATGCCCGTCTTTCTTGCACTGGCAATTCTGACTTGTAGTTTGGCGATGACTAGTTCATGGTCGGAACCTGCATCAGCTCCTCGATACGCTCTGACATCCGTGAGGGTCCTCCTCCATCTTCTTGAGATCATGACGTGGTCGATCTGGTTCTCTGTTGCCTGATCGGGTGATGTCCATGTGGTCTTGTGAATGTTGCGGTGCTTGAAGATAGTTCCACCGATGACAAGATCATTTAACCCACAGAAGTCGGTGAAGAGTTCCCCATTTTCATTCATGGTCCTGAGTCCCTCCTTTCCCATGACGGTCTCTCTACCAGTGTTGGTTCCTCCAACTTTTGCATTCATGTCACCCATAACAATGGTGATGTCCTTCTTGTGCACCCGGTCTAACACTCCTTGAAGCTGCTGGTAGAAGTCTTCTTTGGCGTCCATGTCTGCAGCGTTGGTTGGTGCGTAGCACTGGATGATGGTAACTTCTTGAAATTTAGAGTGAAATCTGGCGGTCAGTAGTCTGTCACTTATTTGTTCCCATTCCAAAAGACATTTGTGCGCTTTCTTGGTAAGCATGAGTCCAACTCCGTTGCGATATGCATCGTTCTCATTTGCTGGTCCAGAGTATAGAAGCGTGTGTCCTGTTGCCAATGTAACCTTTCCTGCTGTGGTCCAACGTACCTCACTTAGTCCTAACATGTCTATTTTATACCTATCCATCTCTCTGGACACCTGAGCCGCTTTTCCCGTTTCGTATAGTGTTCGTACATTCTAAAATCCGATCCGTGAGACGTTCTTAGGGGAGAGAAGATTTGTCCGCAGATTGCTCTGTTTCATACGCTCTCCTCTTGGTCGATACCGTAAATCCTCCATAGTAGTTGCTGTGGTGTTGGTTTCTGTAGCGTGTGGTTGTTTTACGTGGTAGGAATGCTGGCCCTATGCACAACCTTCCTCCTTTCTCAGTCGGGCTTAGGACCGTCCATGGCGGAGTTCAAATATTTATACATGCATATATATGATATCAGGTACACAGGAAAAGTTAACGATAAAAGGCGGCTTCACACACGTGATTAAGGAGGAGGGATTTAGGTCGATGTGGCGAGGTATCGGCATCAACGTCGTTAAAACAGCTCCAAGGCAAGCCATGAAGTTCTGGATATATGAGCAGGTAAGACAACAGAAACTCACTATACTAACACGGTACAATTATGAATATATTTGCTATTCTGTTTAAATGCCTCTAGTTACTACATGATGTATATATAGTACAGTCAAACCTGTGTTAGTGGTCACCTCTATTAAACAGCCAACCTGTGTTAGTGGTCACCTCTATTAAACAGCCAACCTGTGTTAGTGGTCACCTCTATTAAGCAGCCAACCTGTGTTAGTGGTCACCTCTATTAAGCAGCCAACCTGTGTTAGTGGTCACCTTTATTAAACAGCCAACCTGTGTTAGTGGTCACCTCTATTAAACAGCCAACCTGTGTTAGTGGTCACCTCTATTAAACAGCCAACCTGTGTTAGTGGTCACCTCTATTAAACAGCCAACCTGTGTTAGTGGTCACCTCTATTAAACAGCCAACCTGTGTTAGTGGTCACCTCTATTAAACAGCCAACCTGTGTTAGTGGTCACCTCTATTAAACAGCCAACCTGTGTTAGTGGTCACCTCTATTAAACAGCCAACCTGTGTTAGTGGTCACCTTTATTAAACAGCCAACCTGTGTTAGTGGTCACCTCTATTAAACAGCCAACCTGTGTTAGTGGTCACCTCTATTAAACAGCCAACCTGTGTTAGTGGTCACCTCTATTAAGCAGCCAACCTGTGTTAGTGGTCACCTTTATTAAACAGCCAACCTGTGTTAATGGTCACCTCTATTAAACAGCCAACCTGTGTTAGTGGTCACCTCTATTAAACAGCCAACCTGTGTTAGTGGTCACCTCTATTAAACAGCCAACCTGTGTTAATGGTCACCTCTATTAAACAGCCAACCTGTGTTAGTGGTCACCTCTATTAAACAGCCAACCTGTGTTAATGGTCACCTCTATTAAACAGCCAACCTGTGTTAGTGGTCACCTCTATTAAACAGCCAACCTGTATTAAGCAGCCACTTTCCAGATTCCCAATTTGTTTTACTATATATTTGACCTCTATTACACAGCCACCTGTGCTAAGCAGCCACTTTCTGTGATTCCCTTGGCTGGCTGCTTAAGACAGGTTTGACTGTGTATCTGGCTGTCTGTAAACAAGTCTGGTTTAAATCATTCTACTGTCTAAGTAACCCAATTAGTTCTCCATCTTATCTTCCTTTATATGGTGTGTTTTAGTTGAAGCCAGAAGACAAGGACCTTGGAGTAGTGAGATCGTTTGCCATTGGAGCCTGTGTTGGTTTGATTTCCCAGGCAGTCATATACCTGATGGAGGTAAGATTCAGTACATGGAGTTCTAAGCTGTTTTGGATAATAGGTGCAGTTGTTATTACATTGTTCATGCTTGCAATCAGTATTAGATATGCATGATGGTATTCATGCTGACAATCAGTATTAGAAATGCATGTTTGTGTTCATGCTTGCAATCAGTATTAGATATGCATGATGGTGTTCATGCTCACAATCAATATTAGATAGGCATGTTGATGTTCATGCTCACAATCAGTATTAGAAGTGTATGTTGGTGTTCATGCTAGCAATCAGTATTAGAAGTACATGTAGGTGATCATGCTCACAAACAGTATTAGAAGTACATGTAGGTGTTCATGCTCACAATCAGTATTAGAAGTGTATGTTGGTGTTCATGCTCACAATCAGTATTAGATAGGCATGTTGGTGTTCATGCTCATAATCAGTATTAGAAATGCATGTATGTGTTCATGCTCACAATCAGTATTAGATATACATGTTGATGTGCATGCTCACAATCAGTATTAGATATGCATGTTGGTGTTCATGCACACAATCAGTATTAGATAGGCATATTGGTGTTCATGCTCACAATCATTATTATAAATGCATGTAGGTGTTCATGCTGACAATCAGTATTAGAAATGCATGTTGGTTTTCATGCTAGCAATCAGTATTAGAGATGCATGTAGGTGTTCATGCTCACAATCAGTATTAGAAGTGTATGTTAGTGTTCATGCTAGCAATCAGTATTAGAAATGCATGTAGGTGTTCATGCTCACAATCAATATTAGATAGGCATGTTGATGTTCATGCTCACAATCAGTATTAGAAGTGTATGTTGGTGTTCATGCTAGCAATCAGTATTAGAAGTACATGTAGGTGATCATGCTCACAAACAGTATTAGAAGTACATGTAGGTGTTCATGCTCACAATCAGTATTAGAAGTGTATGTTGGTGTTCATGCTCACAATCAGTATTAGATAGGCATGTTGGTGTTCATGCTCATAATCAGTATTAGAAATGCATGTATGTGTTCATGCTCACAATCAGTATTAGATATACATGTTGGTGTGCATGCTCACAATCAGTATTAGATATGCATGTTGGTGTTCATGCACACAATCAGTATTAGATATACATGTTGGTGTGCATGCTCACAATCAGTATTATAAATACATGTAGGTGTTCATGCTGACAATCAGTATTAGAAATGCATGTTGGTTTTCATGCTAGCAATCAGTATTAGAGGTGCATGTAGGTGTTCATGCTAGCAATCAGTATTAGAAGTGCATGTAGGTGTTCATGCTCACAATCAGTATTAGAAGTGCATGTTGGTGTTCATGCTCACAATCAGTATTATATATGCATGTTCGTGTTCATGCTCACAATCAGTATTAGAAGTGTATGTTGGTGTTCATGCTAGCAATCAGTATTAGAAATGCATGTAGGTGTTCATGCTCACAATCAGTATTAGATAAACATGTTGATGTTCATGCTCACAATCAGTATTAGATAGGCATGTTGGTGTTCATGCTCACAATCAGTATTAGATATGCATGTTGGTGTTCATGCACACAATCAGTATTAGATATACATGTTGGTGTGCATGCTCACAATCAGTATTATAAATACATGTAGGTGTTCATGCTGACAATCAGTATTAGAAATGCATGTTGGTTTTCATGCTAGCAATCAGTATTAGAGGTGCATGTAGGTGTTCATGCTAGCAATCAGTATTAGAAGTGCATGTAGGTGTTCATGCTCACAATCAGTATTAGAAGTGCATGTTGGTGTTCATGCTCACAATCAGTATTATATATGCATGTTCGTGTTCATGCTCACAATCAGTATTAGAAGTGTATGTTGGTGTTCATGCTAGCAATCAGTATTAGAAATGCATGTAGGTGTTCATGCTCACAATCAGTATTAGATAAACATGTTGATGTTCATGCTCACAATCAGTATTAGATAGGCATATTGGTGTTCATGCTCACAATCAGTATTATAAGTGCATGTTGGTGTTCATGCTTACAATCAGTATTAGAATTGTGTGTTGGTGTTCATGCTCACAATCAGTATTAGAAGTACATGTTGGTGTTCATGCTCACAATCACAACACTCAGTATTAGATATGCATGTAGGTGTTCATGCTCACACTCAGTATTAGAATTGTGTGTTGGTGTTCATGCTCACAATTAGTATTAGAAGTACATGTTGGTGTTCATGCTCACAATCAGTATTAGATGTGCATGTTGGTGTTCATGCTCACAATTAGTATTAGAAGTGCATGTTGGTGTTCATGCTCACAATCAGTATTAGAAGTGCATCTTGGTGTTCATGCCCACAATCAGTATTATGATTGTGTGTTGGTGTTCATGCTCACAATCAGTATTAGAAGTACATGTTGGTGTTCATGCTCACAATCAGTATTAGATGTGCATGTTGGTGTTCATGCTCACAATCAGTATTAGATATGCATGTAGATGTTCATGCTAGCAATCAGTATAAGAAGTGCATGATGGTGGCCATGCTCACAATCAGTATTAGATATGCATGTTGGTGTTCATGTTCACAATCAGTATTAGATATGCATGTTGGTGTTCATGCTAGCAATCAGTATTGGAAGTGCATGATGGTGTCCATGCTCGCAATCAGTATTATATATGCATGTTTGTGTTCATGCACACAATCAGTATTAGATAGGCATGTTGGTGTTCATGCACACAATCAGTATTAGATATGCCTGATGGTTTTCATGCACACAATCAGTATTAGAAGTGCATGTTGGTGTTCATGCTTGCAATCTGTATTAGAAGTGCATGTATGTGTTCATGCTCACAATCACAACACTCAGTATTATATATGCATGTTGGTGTTCATGCTCACAATCAGTATTAGATATGCATGTTGGTGTTCATGCTCACAATCAGTATTAGATAGGCATGTAGGTGTTCATGCTCACAATCAGTATTAGATATGCATGTTGGTGTTCATGCTCGCAATCAGTATTAGATAGGCATGTTGGTGTTCATGCACACAATCAGTATTAGATAGGCATGTTGGTGTTCATGCACACAATCAGTATTAGATATGCATGATGGTTTTCATGCACACAATCAGTATTAGAAGTGCATGTTGGTGTTCATGCTTGCAATCTGTATTAGAAGTGCATGTATGTGTTCATGATCACAACACTCAGTATTATATATGCATGTTGGTGTTCATGCTCACAATCAGTATTAGATATGCATGTTGGTGTTCATGCTCACAATCAGTATTAGATAGGCATGTAGGTGTTCATGCTCACAATCAGTATTAGATAGGCATGTTGGTGTTCATGCTCACAATCAGTATTAGATAGGCATGTAGGTGTTCATGCTCACAATCAGTATTAGATATGCATGTTGGTGTTCATGCTCGCAATCAGTATTAGAAGTGCATGTATGTGTTCATGCTCACAATCACAACACTCAGTATTATATATGCATGTTGGTGTTCATGCTCACAATCAGTATTAGATATGCATGTTGGTGTTCATGCTCACAATCAGTATTAGATAGGCATGTAGGTGTTCATGCTCACAATCAGTATTAGATAGGCATGTTGGTGTTCATGCTCACAATCAGTATTAGATAGGCATGTAGGTGTTCATGCTCACAATCAGTATTAGATATGCATGTTGGTGTTCATGCTCGCAATCAGTATTAGAAGTGCATGTATGTGTTCATGCTCACAATCACAACACTCAGTATTATATATGCATGTTGGTGTTCATGCTCACAATCAGTATTAGATATGCATGTTGGTGTTCATGCTCACAATCAGTATTATATATGCATGTAGGTGTTCATGCTAGCAATCAGTATTAGAAGTGCATGATGGTGTCCATGCTCACAATCAGTATTAGATATGCATGTTGGTGTTCATGTTCACAATCAGTATTAGATATGCATGTTGGTGTTCATGCTAGCATTCAGTATTAGATATGCATGTTGGTGTTCATGCACACAATCAGTATTAGATATACATGTT
This sequence comes from Archivesica marissinica, assembly GCA_014843695.1. Taxonomy (NCBI): domain Eukaryota; kingdom Metazoa; phylum Mollusca; class Bivalvia; order Venerida; family Vesicomyidae; genus Archivesica; species Archivesica marissinica. The sequence goes on from JABXNX010000170.1 coordinate 34,513, forward strand.
GGTGTGCATGCTCACAATCAGTATTATAAATACATGTAGGTGTTCATGCTGACAATCAGTATTAGAAATGCATGTTGGTTTTCATGCTAGCAATCAGTATTAGAGGTGCATGTAGGTGTTCATGCTAGCAATCAGTATTAGAAGTGCATGTAGGTGGTCATGCTCACAATCAGTATTAGAAGTGCATGTTGGTGTTCATGCTCACAATCAGTATTATATATGCATGTTCGTGTTCATGCTCACAATCAGTATTAGAAGTGTATGTTGGTGTTCATGCTAGCAATCAGTATTAGAAATGCATGTAGGTGTTCATGCTCACAATCAGTATTAGATAAACATGTTGATGTTCATGCTCACAATCAGTATTAGATAGGCATATTGGTGTTCATGCTCACAATCAGTATTATAAGTGCATGTTGGTGTTCATGCTTACAATCAGTATTAGAATTGTGTGTTGGTGTTCATGCTCACAATCAGTATTAGAAGTACATGTTGGTGTTCATGCTCACAATCACAACACTCAGTATTAGATATGCATGTAGGTGTTCATGCTCACACTCATTATTAGAATTGTGTGTTGGTGTTCATGCTCACAATTAGTATTAGAAGTACATGTTGGTGTTCATGCTCACAATCAGTATTAGATGTGCATGTTGGTGTTCATGCTCACAATTAGTATTAGAAGTGCATGTTGGTGTTCATGCTCACAATCAGTATTAGAAGTGCATCTTGGTGTTCATGCCCACAATCAGTATTATGATTGTGTGTTGGTGTTCATGCTCACAATCAGTATTAGAAGTACATGTTGGTGTTCATGCTCACAATCAGTATTAGATGTGCATGTTGGTGTTCATGCTCACAATCAGTATTAGATATGCATGTAGATGTTCATGCTAGCAATCAGTATAAGAAGTGCATGATGGTGGCCATGCTCACAATCAGTATTAGATATGCATGTTGGTGTTCATGTTCACAATCAGTATTAGATATGCATGTTGGTGTTCATGCTAGCAATCAGTATTGGAAGTGCATGATGGTGTCCATGCTCGCAATCAGTATTATATATGCATGTTTGTGTTCATGCACACAATCAGTATTAGATAGGCATGTTGGTGTTCATGCACACAATCAGTATTAGATATGCATGATGGTTTTCATGCACACAATCAGTATTAGAAGTGCATGTTGGTGTTCATGCTTGCAATCTGTATTAGAAGTGCATGTATGTGTTCATGCTCACAATCACAACACTCAGTATTATATATGCATGTTGGTGTTCATGCTCACAATCAGTATTAGATATGCATGTTGGTGTTCATGCTCACAATCAGTATTAGATAGGCATGTAGGTGTTCATGCTCACAATCAGTATTAGATATGCATGTTGGTGTTCATGCTCGCAATCAGTATTAGATAGGCATGTTGGTGTTCATGCACACAATCAGTATTAGATAGGCATGTTGGTGTTCATGCACACAATCAGTATTAGATATGCATGATGGTTTTCATGCACACAATCAGTATTAGAAGTGCATGTTGGTGTTCATGCTTGCAATCTGTATTAGAAGTGCATGTATGTGTTCATGCTCACAATCACAACACTCAGTATTATATATGCATGTTGGTGTTCATGCTCACAATCAGTATTAGATATGCATGTTGGTGTTCATGCTCACAATCAGTATTAGATAGGCATGTAGGTGTTCATGCTCACAATCAGTATTAGATAGGCATGTTGGTGTTCATGCTCACAATCAGTATTAGATAGGCATGTAGGTGTTCATGCTCACAATCAGTATTAGATATGCATGTTGGTGTTCATGCTCGCAATCAGTATTAGAAGTGCATGTATGTGTTCATGCTCACAATCACAACACTCAGTATTATATATGCATGTTGGTGTTCATGCTCACAATCAGTATTAGATATGCATGTTGGTGTTCATGCTCACAATCAGTATTAGATATGCATGTTGGTGTTCATGCTCACAATCAGTATTAGATAGGCATGTTGGTGTTCATGCTCACAATCAGTATTAGATATGCATGTAGGTGTTCATGCTCACAATCAGTATTATATATGCATGTTGGTGTTCATGCTCACAATCAGTATTAGAAGTGCATGTTGGTGTTCATGCTCACAATCAGTATTAGAAGTGCATGTTGGTGTTCATGCTCACAATCAGTATTATATATGCATGTTGGTGTTCATGCTCACAATCAGTATTATATATGCATGTAGGTGTTCATGCTAGCAATCAGTATTAGAAGTGCATGATGGTGTCCATGCTCACAATCAGTATTAGATATGCATGTTGGTGTTCATGTTCACAATCAGTATTAGATATGCATGTTGGTGTTCATGC